>JAECUM010024053.1:0-41484 GCA_016617855.1 Megalonaias nervosa
AATGTAACATCTTTTACGTTTTAGATAAATAGAATTACTGAAATTATCGAATCCCGTGAAAATAATCATTACAATAAAATGTAATGAAACAAATATAAAATAAAATAAAGAATTTTAAAACTAACACACAAGCAATTCGTAGACCAAGCTGAGTCTAATGTTGGCCAGAGGGATCTAAGGGTGTAATTTCACGAATTTTAAATTGATGGAGCACTCGTATATTTGTATATCACCATCTCGTGAATGGGTTACTTCAACATTAAAATCAAAATTAAAAATCACTTGATGAAATATTTTTTCTTGTTACATCCCATATAGAAATCCAAGATGATTACTAAGTACTTGACCATCGGAACATAGGGTCTTTTAGAAATCATTAATAATTACAAGTCCACTTGTACTTCTGTGTATTGCCTTCTCATTTAAGGATTAAGAATATTGTATTTTAAACTCTATATTAAACTCTTACTGATCCATGCTGAATTTTATAGTAGTACAATCGCTTAGATAATTAATTACTCTGAAATTTTTTCCAGAAATTAAAAATTCTGTACTCCCAATTTATCTGCTGCTCTGGTACTCTATTGCAACACTCGAACCCATATTGCACTTTAAGACTGTGGGTATTCTTTTTGGATAGCTACCTTGAAAACATTGCTGTTTCTACTCCTCCTGAATGGAAAGTCACTTCCATATGAGAGTTGAACCAGAAGGCTTGTGATTTATTGTTGATGCGCAGACAGCAAACAACTTAAAAATCTGTTGCTACTTCAGAATGGATGGTCGTGTCAGCTTATTGTGTTCACAGAGATACTTCTTGATTTTCGTGTTGTTTTATCCCTGTACAAGATGGCAGTTGGTCTAGTAATTTTTAATGCATCACAAAGCACAGCCAATTTACGCAGGTGTAAAAGTTTGAGCTTCAGTTTTAAGTCTTCTCATAGATGGTATGTAAAAACAAAAGTACGAGTGAACTAATTTTTTTTTTTAGTTGAACCTGATACGAAATAGTGATGCAGAAAAATGCAAGCGGTCGATAAAATTGTTACTTTTTGTAACCAGATCATCAAGTCCATGCGGCGTAGTGTTTTAAAACTCCATATAACCAATCCAAAACTGTCTGTATGTGTTCTAGCAATGAACAACACCAAAGTTGTAAAAATCCCATGAATCTTTTAGGTTTCCATCTGTTGTCTAAAGGAAAGTTGATAAAATATTATCAGTGCTCAATTGCATTCTTCATGACAGAGTTCTTGATTCTGCAAATGCGTGGATTGTGCACTCTGACGTTAACTAACAAATTTCAAACACTCTTATTATCCTTACAAGATCACAAAGTCTGAAATCTTGAATGTGATCAGAAAGTCTGAAATCTTGAATGTGATCTGAAAGTCTGAAGTCTTGAATGTGATGAGAAAGTCTGAAGTCTTGAATGTGATCACAAAGTCTGAACTCTTGAATGTTATCAGAAAGTCTGAAGTCTTGAATGTGATCACAAAGTCTGAAGTCTTGGATGTGATCACAAAGTCTGAAGTCTTGAATGTGATCACAAAGTGGCTTATACAGTTGAAGTAACAGTTACTTATGGTAAGGCTTGTTGTCCTACGACCAACATCCATCCAAAATTTTGTCATGAAATTTTGAAATTTTACACACTGTACCATAAACTTGGGAATATAAAGTCATATCAAGTATGACCGCCTTTGCAAAAAGAGAGATCAGAAAGAAGAAAACGTTTTAACGACTTCTCAGAAACAGATTAACACCAGTGAACAAAATTGGACAGGAGGCATTCTGTTATTAAGGGCTTCCAGATGTATGCAAACGATGCCCGTTTGTCTCCTACTATAAATAGAAAAACCTTTAAACAACGTCTAAAAACAAACACAAAGAATTTGACAAAATTGTACAGAAAGCATTCTGGCATGAAGGGCTTTCAAGTTTCTACACATGATACGGCTACTGTTGCTTAAAATAGAAAATCTTTAATTTCTTCTGAAAAGAATCACTTAACTGACTCTGATCTTATTTGTCCTAGCTTGAACGCCTTCCAGACTTATATAAATGGTGCTGTTCCGCTATCAGTAATGGCAGCTATTACTGAAAGAACAAACTGGTACACAACTTTATCTAAAACAACTGCGGAAATAGAATTTGACCAACTTCGACACAGGCCGTCCTGACCTTCAGTACTGGAAATTTATACATTTTCCTGACGTGCCATCAAATATAGATGAAGCTGCAGAAACTGGAGACAACTTTAAATAATTTTTTATACCATGTACAATCAACATCATTTAAAGAAATGTCTATAGACATCATCCTATTGACCTAGATTTCTTGACTGGTTGCTTTTACATTTGGCTATATGATATAAGACAGGCGAGCAATTTCATGCATATATAGGCCTCTTGTTTTTAAATTTACTACTAAATGAAACAGGACCATAAGTATATTGGGGAATTTTTGTGAATGAATAATTTAAAAGGTATAAGGATCTGAAAGTTTAAAGGTCAAAGTTGCTATAACTGAAAAAAGAAAACGGTTTCAGCACATTAACTTTAGTTGCCACCATCTACAGTTACCAACAGTTTTGGATAATTTGTGCTTGAGAGTAAAGTAGAGCACTAACAAGGTCAAGGTTCACAGTCACTGCACCAGAAAGAAGAAAACTATTCTTCACAGCAATTCCAATTATATATACACATACACGCACATGGTTAGTCAGCATATAATGTAGTAGTCTCATTTTGATGAATCTTTAGTTGACTTGTAAATTTGTTGAAAATAAATGTTCCCATTTTAATGAGTGTCCAGTTGACTTGTGAAGCATAGACTGTTCTCTGGATGTTTTAATACAGTTTTAAACAACTGACATCAGAGACTTTTCATAGCAACACAAACAATATTTAGGACATCTTTACTACGATCAAGTAAGTACAGTTACAGTTAGATCAAGCAGCTGTGGGAATAAAACAGTTCAACAAGAAAATAAAAGGATTACAAGAATGTGGTTGACTGAACAATCTAAGTAAGCATTACACAAGCAATCAAGGAATAAAGACTTTAATAAAGAAATGTTGAACTCACCTGGATGACCAGTGGCAAGCCGATATTGTGGTCCTGAAACAACAGTCTTCAGTGAAAGACAGTATCGAAACGCAGTTTAATGACGGAAAGGACTTTTACGACAGAAAAGATAGGGATTTTGTGGAAAGGAGAATACTGAGTACGTTTTAGATCACATGATTTGTAGTGGAAAGCTAAACATTACTGTGAAAACTGGAATTTGAAAGAATTTTACTAATAAAGAAGAAGAAAATGGGTTAACATTTTACCAAAGTTAATTAATGATACAGTAACATTCATCACAAATTAATGTGAGTCTGGTTGAATCGAGCAACAATGAAGATGTATCAAAGGTATAGCTCAGTATGTTAGATTACATGACAACTGATACAGTTGGAACAATCGGAAAAACATAATTTTTAAACACAAAACAATATTTGCAAAGAAATACCTTCCTAGCTCTATCAAGGAAGTAATCAAAATAAGAGAAGTAAGTTAGCTGACTCAGTTGTTTACTATCTGGAAGACTTGAGGTCGGATGTAGCCAGCAAGTTGTTGAGCATGAGCTATCCTTGTTTCTGGGAGTCTGTATCTGCCATTGCATTAGCTGCTTACACACGCAAATATAACTAGGTATAGTTGAGTACTAGAGAAAGTTGTCTCCTGATGAAAAGAATTATATTGCAAAAAGTTGCAGTGTTGATGATAGGCTTTAACTCTACTTTGAACGAGTCGCTGGATTTCAGAAGATTGTTGCATCTGGCAGTACTACCCATGTTCATAACCATCGATCTGGAGAAGAGATCTGCCAAAGGCAGAATACATCGCTTGAAGTGCCAACAACAAACCTACAACGATGACATATTTTTTCTGCGTACTTTTTCATATTGATTTGAGGTTTTCAAGGTTAAATCAAAATATCAGATTGTACACAACCTGGAGTCTTGGGGGAACAGGTTCAAAACAGACTGTCCGTTATGCTGTCTGTTTCAGTAGATTTGGAAGTGTTATGTGGACCTATTGATTTTGGGACGGCAAGGTTAAGGGAGAGATGAAAACATCACAGTAAAATTCCAGCAATACATAGAGATTTTAAAGGTAAAAGTGGGTAGTGCAGGTGTTGAAACTGTAATTTTGTTACCGAGTAACATGGTTATGAAAATGGGTAGTTTGCTCGGGTACAACCCAATCGTCCATACCGAGGTAACCATGAGTGGTATCCCAAAGACTAGTAAACAGTTTGTGACAGACGACATGAGTGATATCCCAAAGACTAGTAAACAATTTGTGACAGACGACATGAGTGGTGTCCCAAAGACTAGTAAACAATTTGTGACAGACGACATGAGTGATATCCCAAAGACTAGTAAACAATTTGTGACAGACGACATGAGTGATATCCCAAAGACTAGTAAACAGTTTGTGACAGACGACATGAGTGATATCCCAAAGACTAGTAAACAATTTGTGACAGACGACATGAGTGATATCCCAAAGACTAGTAAACAGTTTGTGACAGACGACATGAGTGATATCCCAAAGACTAGTAAACAATTTGTGACAGACGACATGAGTGATATCCCAAAGACTAGTAAACAATTTGTGACAGACGACATGAGTGATATCCCAAAGACTAGTAAACAATTTGTGACAGACGACATGAGTGATATCCCAAAGACTAGTAAACAGTTTGTGACAGACGACATGAGTGATATCCCAAAGACTAGTAAACAATTTGTGACAGACGACATGAGTGATATCCCAAAGACTAGTAAACAATTTGTGACAGACGAGAAGCTATAGATGACAAAAGTGAAGACCAAGCAGCAGAAAATTATGTCGAGGTAAAGGAATATGGCTACGATATCGTTACTTATGATATGCCCATTTTTGTCTCCATTAACTTTACGTTGTCAGAATCGTGCACTATTTTACGATATTGAACACTTCATATTGCACGCACGTGCACGACACGTGTGCCCAATAGTAGTATAGTGTATTAGGAACTACTTTGTAAACAAATCATGTACACTCATGTAGTAGCACTTTAGGTTTTGGTTGATTAAATTTGTTTCTGAATGAACTAAAGCAGCTGTTTTGTGGACTGCCACATACCAGATGCTTTGCAATATTCTGCGTTAATGTTTTTGATACAATGTTTCGGATTTAGGCTAGCGATAGACACCAGACAGGTCATACAATTGCTGGGGTCCCTACAAATAGCATGCAAGTGACAATGCATAAACGTGTCTTCTTTAGCTGGTAATAAGAATGGCAAAACATACTTGCAGTTTTACATCCTGAATTTCCTCAGAATGTACTTTCGTAGTTGTGCTAATCCGAATTATATGAGCTATGTCATGGGTTCTAAAGCTTGGTTACACATTTCGAAATTGTACTATAATTTCGACTACATTCCAAGTGCAATAACATCCTCTTTACTGCACTCAAAATGAAATGAACATTATATTCCATAGCGTCTTTTTGATAATTACAATTGAAAGAGTTCATATTTTCCCACGTTATGATTCCAGACATTCAATAACAGAACAGAAACACACATGCAGATGAGTCAACACCATGCTCCCTCGCTGCACAATTCGGAATCGACACAGATAAATCCAGTCCATAATCACGAAATTTAGTAGAATCGACAGAAATACCAAAATCTATTCATTCCAGACCAAATGGAAAAGTTGTTGCAATGCGCATTCATTCACAATATGACTCTAAATTTCAATTTTTAATAGACCAAAACGACAATTTCTTTCGAGATTAAGTTCAAATTTATCTGGGCAGGTATAGTTCTCCACTTTGATTTTGTCCAGGTACTATATTTTTTCACTGTAATTATTTTCAATGACTCTTATTGGATATCTGATTTTACGGGTGGTTCTCTTTCAGAAAGTTTTAGCGATTTAGGTTTCTCTCTTGTTTCTGTAATTTCCTAGTGTAGGAAAAACATATGCAGTTACATGTTTTTGAACCAATAATTTTGGGGAAAATTTATTTCTGCTTGTATACTTTTTTTTTTCCAAATTCTTCCCTTTTCTCTGTTTATCTACGTTTTGCTTTTGTTTTTGTGTTTCAGCCGGGATTTCGTGCAGTTTTACTTTTTCTAACACAGTTTCCATCTGTATCGTAAAGATATAGTTTTCATCAATTCTAAAATCATTTGTCATAAACTGATATTGTTCATCTGTTTGTTACTCCAGGCAGTATGCATCACTTGTTGTACCTATTGGTAAGTTCTGCTTGGGAATGTCTTGTTCTTTTAAAAATATTTTGTTCAGTTAGAATACTTTCTCTTGATAGATTAGGTTCAAGTAAATGTGTCTAAGTATTTTCAAATGATTCAGTGTATCTTTAGGACAACCATACTCTTCCATTGTCAAATATTCAGCACCTGTAGCATATTTTGGCTCTGCTGCTCATAGACCTGAAGAGCTTATGGGATGGTCATGGGCTTATGTCTAAAGGAGTTTGTATGATGTATAATTGGTCTAATATTAAAATGGTATGGATCGGAAGTGCAATATGGCCACCACAAGCGCCATGTTGAAAATCTTGATATTGCTGCTCATACGATATGGATGCTCTGATCGGGTTTTGACTGAAAGTAATTTTAGGATATCTAGCTGGCCCTAAATACTAATGGTACATATCTGACATTTAATATGGTTACTATGGCAACCATTTTAAACATCATGCCATTACATTTCTACTTGAGCAGAAAGTCATATTGCAAAGGGTTTTTCACCAGAATTCTTATGATGCCAAGTTGATCTTAAGTCAATACGATACTCATATTTCGTCCAATTTGGCCACCACACCAAGCATCTTGAAAATCTTGTTATTGCTAGTCCTGAAAGGAAAGTCAAATCTTGAAAATATCCTTGGCTACTACTCTCCAAGTGGATGGCTATATAAACATTGTGTTTCCACCAATAGACTTCTTAGAATACCTAGTTTTTCCTAAATGAAAATGGATGATAATAATGACATGGGGGTTTTCACCAAGTTCTAAATGGAAATGGTACCAGTCATACATCAGATATGACTGCCACAATGCATGCCTTAAAAATCTTGTCACTACTTCCCCAGAATGTTTTTTTTTTTTAAAAGACTTCTAATGATGTCTACTTTGTCCTAAATGACAATGGTGCCACGCTGAATCCAATATGTCCACCACAGCAGCTAATTTGAAAATCTTGTAATCGCTGAAATATATCAGAAATGGTTTCAACATTCTTTTCGGCAAGTAGAGCATCAATCCCTTCGAGGGACTCTTCTTTTGCTCTGCTCGTGATATACAAGAAGAGCTTATTGATGGTCTGCTGTCCGTTGTCCATCCCTCTGTTAGCATAAGTTTGCTACCTTTACTCCTAAACTAGCATAGGATAGCCATGAACCTTTACACCTTCACCCCATGGTCTAGTCAGACCTAGGTGAAAATGGTGCCTCTCGGAAACCGTGACCGTCTTAAAAATCTTGTTCTCCTGAATGAAAGATCACATTAGCATAATGTTTAACTGAAGAACTTATTATGATATCTAGTTGGTAGCAAATGAAAATGGTCCTGATATGACTAATATGACTACCACAGGGGTCATCTTGTCACTCCTTCGCCAAGATGTCTGGTCATATCAACATTGCGCTTCCACTAAAAGACTTATGATATCGAGTTGGTACTAAATAGAAATGGCACCAATCAATCTCCAATATAGTCACCATGGCATCAATTTGTCAGTCTTATTATCGTTGCTCCTCCAAACGAAACGTTACATGAACATGGAGTTTCCAGCAAAACATTGAATACCATGCCTTATTGGTCCTAAATAAAAATGGTGCCAAGTTGATATCCATTATGTCCACCATAGCAGTGAATGTGAAAATCTTGTTTTTAAAAAGATGGTTTTAACACTCCGTAGTTAAAAGGATAAAATGGTCTTGTCCTGAATTCCTGTAAATTCTTCTTCAGCCAGTAGAGCATCAGTCCCTTCGATGGACTCTTGTTTGTTATTTAAATATTCATAATTTGACAAGCTACAGTTTGGGGGATATCGAGTTTTGGAAGACAATAATATATCCTTTTCTTTGGGAATTTAAAAGTTCTAACTGGCATTACCGATAACAATTGTAAATGGACATAGAAAGAAATATCCGGTAAAAGTATGAATGAAAACCAGGGATGACAAAGAAATCAAAAAGCGTTATGAAATATTTATAAACGTTGGAGCTGCAAAATTTCCAAAAATATTGTCAGATGTCGTGGTTTACACATTGACATGTTTAATTAGCAGCTTTTTTATGACAGTTTGCAAACTTGATTGGAAGATAATTACACGACATCCAATAGAATTAGATATTTCACCAGGTTTCATCTAAAGTAGGTTGCCTATATCCATGATGAGTGTTAGTTTGATAAGATTTAAACAATTAAATTTCAGGGGAAGAAAAGGCATTGGGGAATAGAGTTCTAAGTCTGCACAAGGCACAATGTTGAAATAATGCTTGACAAATAACGTGCACTGGCTGCTTTGTTGTTGGTTCATTTGTTTCTTTAACCACACTCGTTACAATACTTAGCGATTAGAGTAGTAGATCCTTTCCTCGCTGTGAAGTTTGCCAGGAAAATATATTTGATAATAATGTTCTGTTTCTCCGCGCTGATAAATTTAGCCGCAACAGGCATCTCGCAAATATTGTTATTCCTACGCCTCCTGAACGGAAGTTCATATTGGCATGAGGCTTTCACCAAAAGACCTTTTATGATGTCTGCTTGGTCCGAAATGAAATGATGCGTATCTAATATGTGATAGAGCAGTGACAGTAGCCAGTTTAAAAATGTTGTTACTTCATGAATAGCCATATTAGCATGTCCACTAAAGACATATTATAATGTTTTGTTAATCTTAATTGAAATGAAGCTGATCTATCGTCCAATATGTGATCATATGAAAACTCTTGCTTTTGCTCTAATCTTAATTGGAAAGTCATTTTGACACAGGGTTTTCTTCTGAAGAGTTCTTATGGTATCTACTTGATCCTAGATGAAAGTGACTAACCGTCAATATGGTCATCATGGTGGCTATCTTGTTATTTGTACCCCAAAATGGGTGTCTAGGTGAAAGTTGGGTTTTCACTAATATAATCCTTATGGTAGCTCGTTCGACCTAATGAAAATGATGCGAGTCGCGTATCCAACAAGGCTGCCAAAACGACTGTATGAAAAATCTTGCTGTCGATAATGACCCTGAATGGGTGATTATTATGATATGAGATTTTATTATGATATGAGTCTTGATTGTGTTGTTCCTTCAGAACACCTCACCGAAGGTAACCCTTTTTAGCACAATAAATGCCTAGTGAAAGCAAAAAGTACTATCAGCTCTGATTGGCATGCAGCTCGTAAATATATTTTCACGGTTGCATGCAGCCTGCTTTTGAAGAGGCTGTTTAACTGTCAATGGATCATCCACCACTAACCTTGGACATTGAAGAAATTGCATACTGATCATTCAATTTTCACCTAGGCAGTTCACAATCAACTACGTAACAGCCCAAAGCCTTTCACCTGACAAAATTGATAGCACTGTAGTATATCTGAATTTTGTAATTCATCTTTGTCTAAAATCACGATTACCTCCGAATCAGTTCTCAGTCAGTTAATTATAAGTTCATAAAATGATTTGCTTTCTTCTATGACTATATCAATAAAACAAGAATCTTCCACGTAGCAGCCAGTACATCTATGACGACCGTTACCCATGGTTCTCCTAGAGTGAGTTAGAAGTGTTTTGATACTGTGCACACACACAGAGAGAGAGAGAGAGAGAGAGAGAGAGAGAGAGAGAGAGAGAGAGAGAGAGAGAGAGAATGGAAGTGACCCTGAAAATTTTTAGAACTCTGCAATGGAAACAGATCACAGTGAGTATAGACGGTCTAACAAAGTCACTAAGTATTTATTTTGATCAATAATTTAAGCACTCAGAAATAGAAACGTAAATGTTAATAATATTTACAATGACATTTATTGTGTCTGGCTTGATTTTTGAAGTACACACGATAACAGATTGCATGTTAGCGGTCTTAAACTGGCTAGCCTGCAACAAGGTATCAACTTTAAATACTGATGCCCATAAAATTTATTTTGTGTCCGATGTCCAGGTTAACATTCAAAACAATGAGCTAGTTGGGATAGAAGCTGAATTCAGAGGTTTGTTTGATGGCGTCTTTGTCATCTGTCCAAATTTCCTTTTGGAGTAAGACGTTCGCTTGAGAGTTATTATTCAAAGACAGAAATGTGATAGATCCAGAGATACATTATATTGATTGTTACTGGTTGATATATAGTAAGAAACACATACTTTGCTTATGATTGATGACTATATAAATGTGGATGACGTAAATATATAACATATATAGCTAGACTTGCTTTTAGTGGTGGGTATTTCATATTTCTGTGTCTGTGATCGCGCAAAAATACGACCGTGTGATTAAAGATTTAAGACAATATACGTTATTGATATGCATTGCTATCGCAAGGAGAAAAGGCAATTGAAAATATCTTTATTGAAAAATATCACCACAAATTATATACTTAGAGAGATTGTAGATACTTTGATAAGAAAAAGGTTTTAACGAGTTCTCCAGTTTCCTTTCAAATACATGTCCCTTACACATTGCCTCCACACTGCCTTCGTCGCGGGAGGCGAGATGGATTTCAGTGTCTAATAAGTTATTTGCTTACATTGTCATTAAGATCAACGTTATCGTTATACATAATCAATGCTTTCTTCACTTGGATGCTATGCATATACTGATTGTATGACCTGGGTAAATTCGTCTCCTGGTGAGTTTCTTTATGCCGAAAAAGACAAGTTCGGTACATTTCGAAGTTTAAATTCTTTTTCATAACATTTATTGATTGCATTGCATACTTTCTTTTCACTGTTATCAGTTATGAATGAATATAGTTTTGCCCTCAACCCACAAAACTCTGTTGTTCGTTCTTGAATAATCCAACATTTTGCTTTATACTGTTGATGGACTTCATATATGTTTTCACTGGGATAGTCTCAAGTGTCATGGAACTTAATGTCAGCTTTCATGTCACTGTAGAATTTTCTGTCTCAGAATCAATGCACAATAAATCTGTATAGGCACAAAGCAAAACTCTCTTTTCACGTTATTTGTTTTTCAACATAGTGTAGTACAATTCGTACATCAACCGTTTGGATTCTTCTAGCACTATAAAAGCACCGTTAATAACTTTGGTTATTTTAATCTTTTGGTGTTTCTCAAACTGAATAACACCATGTCATCGGTAGTAATTGTTCTCTATGCGAATGTTTTTCTTTTGGCATTCAAAAAAATTTCGTTCGTCTTAACTTATCTTTTGACTGTTTATCTTTTCCAGAGATTTTCCATTCGTTCTCCAAATGCACAGTTGCTCATTAGAGAAGTTTTTCTCGTCGTTTTTCTTTTTTGTCATTGTTATCTTTTTGTCTGAAGCTAGTATTAAATTTTATATGATTTCTGCCAAGGTTGCTAATCAAACAAGATAATTCCATGCATCTTTCATAGTTTCAACAGCAATTTAACGTAAAGATTTAAGTTTCTGTAATGTATCAAATGTACTTTTGTGTAAAGTACATTATGGTTTGTACAGTTATTATTGTATCCTTTTAATCATTTATCGATTTATTTTGTAAACGAAATGCATCAGTTTCATATAGTACAAGCTTATAGGTGCTTGATATAGTCGTAAACATACGAATGAATTTCCGAAATCAGCTTCTGAAATGTACCCAGTGTCACCATTATTGTCATCCCAAAGGGACAAGCCTTGTTACCTCGGAGCAACATCGGATATTTCTTGCAGATTTTCCTGTAGTGCTGAAGGCGCGCGAATCTTTTCTTCTGGTAACTAATATGTTAATCATTTGCGCATATAACGTTTTCGACAGGCATGCAATGGTTTTTAGCCCAAACATATTGTAATGGTGCAAATGTTTGTAGAATAGTTCTGTAGATAATTTCACAGTACATTATTTCATGGTCATCATGATACGTACCCTTTGTTGTTGTTGTTGTTGTTGTTGTAGGGCTTAACGCCTTTTTTTCAGCACACGATAGGCTATACATGGCGACCAGTATTAATGGTGGAGGAAGAACCCGGGAAAACCCCGGAAAGAACCACCGACCCACGAGAAGCTACTGGCAAGCTTTCTCACATATCTACATTGGCCGAATCCGAGACTCAAACCCACGCAGACAGAGGTGAGATGGCAGTGATCCGTAACGGACAGCGCTTTAGACCACTCGGCCACTCGGGGACATGTACCCTTTGAGATTGATGTAGTAGCTGCTCCAGCAATAAATTGTTGACTGCAAAGGATAGAATCTGCTCTGTTTGGCAAATGAATTAAATTTTTGTTAGGACCCGCGTGGCTAAAATTTGTAAATATAAGACAGTGCAAGTTTAACGCGAAGTCATAGCGGTAAAATTGTCCACAGTGATGCAAACCAGAGAATATTTTAGGAAGTTGTAGTCCATTTGAACCAGGTGTCATAAAATGATATTTTCCAGAATAGTTATTAATAAAGGCGGAGTAGATAGGATTATTCTAACTTCAATAGGAGTGATAAAGAGTTTTGGCGGGCAAGGTAGTAATCTTGATTGGCTAAGCTAAACTAAGGTTTGTGTGTTTCCAGACGGAATTCGGGGTTTTAAAATAGTTCCTCTTGCAAAATTAATCATTCCAAGTTTTTCTGTAAAGGGGAAAAGTCTGAGGAACTCCGAGAAAAATAAAAAGTAATTTCTCTCGTTAAACAAACTGTTGAAAGGACAAAAGGTACTGGAACTTTTAGAGACCTGTATCCAGAGGAGGATAGAGGGAATTCTCTGATGATAAGCGAGCGAGGGCTCGAATAAAACAAACGGTATTTCTCAATTGCATTCATTGATGTAAGTCTGTAATTATTATTGAAGTTATTTATTTTAAATTCATACTGCAGTTTTTCTTTTAGTTCAGATTTAGTTGCTGTATGTACTAGAAATCATGTATTGTGAGATTTCATCATTTCTTTTGACGTAAATTGGGTGAATATTTAAATTACCTACCTGTCTTAAATGGTTTGTGTCGTTTATGTTGAGGATTGATTTTCCTCTGTCTGGAAATGTATGTCACTGAATGACTAATCAGCAAAGTAACGTAGTTACGACAAGGAGTGAAGTCCATTAATTAGTGTAATTAAGTTGTGAATTCTTTCCTACTGAATCGATTGTGTAGCATTAGGAACGTGTTGTGACTGATAGGTCAGCTGGTAAATGTATGTCTACAGCGGGGCAATGATAGTATCAGAGAGGGCTAATTATGTCATTCTAAGTCAAGAATGCAGTAGCCGCTAACAAGACATCGATTTATGATAATAGGTTGCTTTTGTATTAGTGTGAATGACAATAGTTCTGTTTAGTTCAATAGATAATATCTGACGAAAAGAGTGAGAATATTTGTTGATCACAGTAGAAGAAAAAAACCTTGACGGTATTTAGGTTTGAAGGAAAGACAAGATAGCTCCATACGGATTGCACAGAGGAAAGATAGTGTAGACTGCACTCGAGAGGTTGGTGACCTGAAGAGTCTTAAAGGAGAGAGAGAAGGAAGGAGACGACAACACTAACCAATCACCAGCAGCGACTGGGAAAGGACCAGATACACCAGGTTGCTGTGATACCAGCAATCTGAGTTTGATCAGTTACTCGATCACATGATAAACTTTGCTCTATCAATAACAGAACGGCTAACTGAAATTCGCATAATTTTGTTACTCTTTGTCTGAAAGAAAGCGAATCATTCACGTGTCATTTTCGATTTCAATATTGTTTATGTAATTGATTCAATTGTATCTGCATATGGGGGCTCATGTTATGTTTTATATCTCTGCTCAGATCTCTGTTATTTCATCCATGAATTTCATATTTTGTTTTATTGTTTCTCAATCCGGGCAATAACACCGTGGTCGATCATCTCCTAGATAACGATAACCAAAAACCATAAGGAGTGGGGAAGATCTTTCACATCATCAACCACACCATGCAACATCAGTTATAATGTTTAAGTACATTTTGAAGGGCATAGGTATTGATTCATCACACTCTTCATCATTTCGGTTCGTGTCATCAGTTTCTGCAAACAGTTCACTTTTTACTTTTGCGAAGCAGTGAGCTATCATAAACATTCCACCTCCAATTCCACTTTTGATTATATATATATATATATATATATATATATATATATATATATATATATCACTTTTGATTATATATATATATATATATATATATATATATATATATATATATATATATATATATATATATATATATCTGTCTGTGTGTGTCTGTTAGGCAATAGTTCTCAACACTGGATTATCTTTAAACTGGCATCATGGTCTAAAGTCTAAACCAGGTGCACCATAATGTCCTGGGTGAAGATCGTGATGTTTCATGCAAAACATTAAAACATTAAGAAACTCATCAAAGATGTCACACAACATTAAAATGTCTTTTTTCTTGTAATAGTGGTGTACATCACTTCATGTTAGTATGTTCATAAATGGAAAATCGCATCTTATTCATACTGGTAGTCGTCACTGGATACGTGTGAATTATTTTGATTCAGTAGCATTTTTCTTGTGATGGTATAGCGGTTTCAGTCAAAGCTGTCCATGCAGTTGTACGGTGTGATTTAGTCAAAGCTATCCATGCAGCTGTATGGTCTGATTTAGTCAAACATATTCATGCAGTTGTACAGTCTGATTCAGTCAAAGCTATCCATGCAGCTGTACGGTTTGATTTAAACAAAGCTATCCACGTAGTTGGACTAGTTGATTCAGTTCAAGCTATCCACCCTTGTACGGGTTGAGTCTGTCAAAGATGTCCACACAGTTATACGGGTTGATTTTTTGTGTCGTTGCACCAAAGTATTTCATTCTCTAACGATCTTGTCATCATTTAAATTCTTAACCAATTACTACAAATTTTTCGTTTCTTGTGTCTCTTTTATAACTAGCTCCTGAATGAGCCTGGCAAATTATGAATGAAGCAACGAATGAAATTTGGATATTGGAACTTTTAGTTGTGTTTATGTGCATGACTTCTATACTAAACACACATCACCCAAACGTGATGCTACAAAGTCGGTAGTATAAACACTTGTGCGTAGCAGACACATTCACATGTCGACCAAGCAATTAAATCTCATCTGACTACACAGTCTTTCCGGATTCCTACGGCAGAAATCAAGGTGTACAGAATTAATTATTGAGAATTACAAATATACACAAACAAAACGGAAAAAGCTATACTGGATTCTAAAGAAGAATGATTGATAATGCTGGACAGAATTAATGTTTAATAAAAAGAATACTATCACACAGATTAAAGAATTTTTAATTCGTACTCTACGGAGATTTGAACACAGGTCCACAGGTAAACGGCACCCATCGCCTTGCTGCACGCACCAGCCCATAATATATAAGATATTAAGATACTGCTTATTATAATACACGTGCTTTTGCGAAATTAGTTGGTGGATCAAAGGTAGGTAAAAAAGTGTAAACTCTTTGCCCATTGTAATTTTTTACAATTGTTTTATTTTGTTGGGGCAATTATCCATGGATATTAGGATTATAATGTTTAAAACTGGTAATTATTTTTAGATGATGGCTTCAAAAAGGCTGAAAACTAGTTGCACAAGACTGGAGGTAGGGCGAATTTAAAAAGGGCTGTTGTTTTTGCAAGCTTTGAAATGAAGACAGCATTCCTCAAACATAGATTTATATCTTGAGATCCCAACTTTCTTACCTTTTTTTTGTACTGAGGCGTTACATAGGCATCAGTTGACACAAACATCCAAATAAGCTCATCAATATTTTTCACCTGTTTTAGGCTTTAATTGGTGATATGCCAATAAGGCTTAGCAATATCTTCCACATTGGAATGTCATCGAGATTCGAACCTGGATTCAAATAGAACTGTTTAGTGACAGGACTTACACTTTTCAATTTTAGGATTAATTTCTAGATTATATTCACAAACCATAAGTCCTATTTCATATTTTTATTTTGTTTTCTAGGGAAATAAATTATTTTGTTAAAATTTACAAAGCTTGTTGACTTCACTCTTTTCTTTTGTTACCTTTGTACGAGCCTACACAAAACATGTGATACTGTTCAAATATGAGCATAAATCAGGGAATATTCTACAGATCAACATCCTAAATTTAGACCTACAAATAAATAAAATCTGAATTATATATCACAAAATAAATCTGTTACTTATCAAGTTTTGAATACAGCATTGTAATACTTGCTTATTGAGATTTTTTTAACACCAATTGGGTAAAAATGATTTTATTTGAGACAAGAAAAGTATTAAGTAAAAATAACAATGTTGGATTCACCTTTATTCATAACAAAGAAGAAGATCAGGAACTGCATGTCAAGTCAATGTCAAAACATCGCTGTAAAATGTTTAACCTTGATCCCATGGTCAAAAGGTCAAGCATGCATGTCACAGATGATTACTAGTAAGCATGAAGAAAATCCAGCAAGAGAGTTGAAGAAATTAGAGCAACGAAAATATTTTAATTAAAAACCTTACTACATTTTAAATGACCGTGACCTTTACCCCAAAGTCAAAAGAGCAAATACACAAGTCATAGAATGAATTGTCTTTCTTTCATAATATTATCCTAAGTATGATAAAAATCCATCATGTTGTTTAGAAAATGTAAGCTAATGAAAACGTTAACCAGAACCTTAATGCAAATTTTGTATGACTTGGACCTTGATGCCATGATTAAAGAGGCAAGCAAGCTTTAGTTTCATAATGATTCATACCAAGTATGACAACAAGCCATTGACAGATTTTGGAATATACACAAATAAAAAACCTTAATAAACTGTACCACTGGCAGAAAAGTGACTGCCATGTCTTGCCTCCCGATAATGTGGACTCAACAAAAATTGCATATCAAGCAGATTTTTGAACTAATTTGGAATTTCTCTCCTTCATTTGCTTTGGTATTGTATGATTACCCAATTAAAGTCTATACAAGACTGAAGAACTGAAACTGCATTTTGGCAATCCTTTTGGGTCATAGACACTGCTGCCTTAACAATGAAATTATCAGGTAATATTTCTCCCTTTTACCACCCAAAATCATTGAACTATACCATAAAAACATATCTTTATCACAAAATGGACAATCCTCATGAATAAAATGACAATACAATGCCAAACTTTTCTGTATAAAGATATTTCAGTATTTCAAAACTAACAAGCTGTTTATAAAAATACATTTAGAATAGCTACAACCATTGAAGTTTATTTAATACAAAAGTAACAGAAACTGGTATTAACAATGGTAACAAAACATTTTGAATACTTTTTCATAGATATTACTGCAGATGGAATTTGATCAAGCTGAATACATCTGGAAACATCCCAGCATTATCTCATTATTTATAAAAATATAAAAAAAACTATTCATCTATACAGGCATCAAGATATAGTCTCATCAAAATCATATGACATGAAAAAACATACAGTAATACCAGAGTATAATGCCATTTCCTAAAAGCTATATCATAAAAAAGAATCTCAAACTTGTGTTCCTTTGCCAATAAATGTATGAAATTCCTTGAATACAAAAATATGCCACACATTGCAAGCATAAAATGTTATTTCACTCACTTCACAATATCATATAAAATGAGAACTTAAGTGTCACAAACACAATACAGAAATCTTGAACTGGTTGATTAGCCCCATGACATTTATGCCATATAAAAACATTCCTTCAAACTGATATGACTCATACAGTGATGCCAAAAGGGCATAAATAAGTAATCTATCTTATACAACTGTACTAATAGTTACATGCATTTCTGGTTTATGCATAACAGAACTTCAAATTTAGAGTAATAACAAAAACAGGTAGAAAATGCCAATTTTCTGGTGAATATCAAAAGGTGCAAAATGCATTAAAATATATCAAGCTTTCAGAGCCATGAATCCATGTAAAAAAAAAACCCAACATATTTCTGGTTTTTATTATTATCTCAGGCCTGTGTGCCTTTAGAAATGTCTTATTCAAATTTATATTTCTAAAAAGCTCAAGCATAAGGCACAGACATTACTACAACCTCTGGATTAAATATCCTGGTAGACAACTGATGAAAACTGCATCAAATTTCAGCTCTGGTGAGTCTGGTGAGTTTACTCCATCAAATTGTCTATAACCCTTTAAAGCTTTCACTGCAGTGAAATGATGATATCCAGCTAGTGAGTTCTGAGTAAATGTTTTTTAAACTGAAAAGTTTTATAAATTCCATGACAGGTTTAATTTTTCCAAGATATGTTTAAACACTTCTATGGAGCATTCTGGATCCAGATACATTAACACCGTTTTGATTGTGACTCAGTAAGAGTATTCAAATCACATGTTCTTTGATTATCTTTTATTAAAAAGTGTAAATTAAAGTTTTGACTGCCATTATTTGGAAGCCATGTGAGGATATCTCCACTCTGTGATGGCTTTTCTGGTGCGCTTGACACACTGAGGGGACACAAATCTCATCAGGTAAAATGGTCCACCTGCCTTGTCATTTGTACCTGATTGAAAGAGGAAACAGGTACACATATGAAGGAAATATAACAATAAGTTATCAAATCAACATTTAACATCATAAAGAACTAAAACATACAAAATTTACTGTGGAGATATAATTATTCAGTACATAACAAAATGATGGAAATATCAAAATTAAGCTATTTGACTCATATTATTAGTTACATGTTAGTTTACAAAGTGTACAGAATGTCATGACCAACCTGAACTCTACAGACTGTTAAGCCGAGAGTAAAGGATGTTGGTGATTCAAGGTAACCATGTTATGTACATTCCAGTAACTTAATATGAAATGAATTTATTACTTCATAAACGTTAAACCTGTGGCAAATATGTTTAGAATCTCTCAGCTGTTATTGCTAGCTATGCAGATGTTTAAAAACCGCACATTAGTTGTAGCAGTTAGCTCCCTTGGCCTGAAAAAAATCTCACCAAATAGTGATAAATCAGCATTTATTAAATTCAAGTATAGCCTTCTTTAATGGGATAATTTCCACTGATAAATAAAGCAAATATTAACTTATTCAATAGATAATAAAATTATTTTTTTATATTTGAATAATAAATTTGATATTTGAATTTTTAAGTGTTTTGACACAGAGGTTGTCCACCATTTTCTTTTACCCAGTTGTGTATTACTAGTCACCATGTGACTTACACCCTGCATGTAAGTACATCATCTAATTAGGACCTAACACCCACTAGAATAATTTACAACAGAAATAATTTTTTATCTTCATAGCTTACCTATTGTATTCCTAGAATTTTTTATATGGGGTAATATAAAGTCTTTCAAGAATATTTTACGTTCAAATACAAGTTCTTTGTGTCATGAAGGACCCAGCTTTCTAAATAAGTAACATAAACCCAATTACTCATAATCTTTTATCCCAGATATATTTGTTGATTTGTGGATTACAAATGGAGTCCTACTGTGTCAACATAAGGATCATTGTTCTTTGGGTCTTTAAATCTGTGGTCTACAACAACCATAAAATCCACAAAAAGGGATACCCCATTAAAACAGTAAATTGAGAGCATATTGGGATTAAAACTGAGACTGGACTTTTTGTTAAATTATATATAGGGATTTAAAGTGAGACTGGACTCTTTTGTTAAATTAATGTTTCATGTGGAGTCATAAATAGAAGGGTATGCCATGTTCACCATAATGTATAATTACCATGTTCTCCATAATGCATAATTACCATGTTCTCCTTAATGTAATAATTACCACATGTTCTCCATAACATATAATTACCACATTCTCCATAATGTAGTAATTGCCATGTTCTTCAAGGAATACTGGTAAGCATAAACAAGAAAAACAGTGCTGCTGAATTAGGTGACAAATTTGTGTCCTGTAGTCTTACACAGAAATATACCATGATACTGCAGTGGTAGCACACTCACTTTTCACCTCTAAGGCTCAGGTTTGATCCCTTGTTCAAGTACATAAAACAGTTGGTTTCCCCTATCCAAGGTCAATGGCTTTGTTGGGCTTCTCTTGTTTTTTTCATCCTTTATGCCATGAAAAGTCACCAAACGCATCACTGACAGTATTAAATACAAGTTTTTATAACTTGTATGATACAAATTTAATCAAGTTCAATTTTCTGAAAGACTCACCAGATAATCTAGCCCCACCAAAAGGCTGCTGTCCAACCACAGACCCTGTAGATTTGTCATTCAAGTACAGATTACCAGCTGCATCTCTGAACATTTTCCTAAGCTCCTCAATGGCCTGTCTGAAATTATAAATGATACAAATTAATGTCTATCAAGAAAATTTTCCTTTTATAACTATTAAGGTGCCATAATTAGTGTATGTCATATCCTAACCCAGCATCGAGCAAAATCAGCTAATGATCAAATAGTCATAATTATTGAATATCACATCCTATCTCTGCATCTAGCAACATTAGCTAATTATCATAGTGTCATAATTATTGTATGTCACACCCTATCTCAGCATCTGTCAACATTAGCTAATTATCATAGTGTTATAATTATTGTATGTCACACCATATCTCAGCATCTAGCAACATTATCTAATTATCATAGTGTCATAATTATTATATGTCACACACTATCTCAACAACTAGCAATACCAGCTAATTACATTGGATGAAAGACTTGGTAATTAATACTTCTAAATTCATGCTATTTGAGATATTATAAATGCAACTAGCTCATTGTGTGAAATCACTATGAATAAGCACATGAAAAATAAAAAAATTCAGGGTTTTCAAACTGACAGATTTACCGTGTACAGGTGTGTCAAGGCCTGTCTATTGCAACAATCAGGCCTATAATTTACAAATCCTTCTTGCAAATGACCAATCAAGCCTGATGATACTAAAACCCTTAAAGATCAATAAGAAGATTTTGTTTTCAAATTATATTTGAATCTTCTCTACCTGAAAAACTCATTTTGGTTCTTATTATAAATTTCTACTGCCTCATTTACAAATAAATGCATTTAAAAGCATGACTCTCACAAAGTTGTCACAGATATTACCTGTGCCTAATATACATGCAAAGCGATGAATGACTGCAGCATATAACTCACAAGATGTTATAGTGCAGGTCATTTGCAAAACGTTATTAAATAAACAGTGATGGAATGGTCACTGACACACTGGGACAAAAAAGTTATTAAATAAACAGTGATGGAATGATCACTGACACACTGAGACAAAAAAGAAAAATGATGGCAATGAATGGAAAGAATTATTGAAAATACTCTGCATTCTAACACAGAGGCATAATCTTGATGCATTTTTCAGCTTGTATATTATATAAGACAGCCTGACAAAATAAATGCATCAGATCTCTACCTTTAGTCATAATTATCAACAATAACTCTTTGAAAATAAGCTGCAGTTCTTTGACATGGTACATGGGGAGGACCCTGTCCCTTTTAAATGTCACTCTGAATCACTCAACATAATATTTTGTCATGTTCAACTTGACACTTATTGCTCTTATTTCTCTGTAATAAATCTATAAAGAAAGGTTTAATGAAGACACATGTTAGCAGTTCAAATTTCTGTGACTTACTTATTCTTGTTTATCCAATGACTGTCTAATTATTTTGTCTGAATCCTTTTTTTAAAAAGACATTTAGGATATTTGTGATAATCTTGATGCATTTTTCAGCTTGTATATTATATAAGACAGCCTGATAAAATAAATGCATCAGATCTCTACCTTTAGTCATAATTATCAACAATAACTCTTTGAAAATAAGCTGCAGTTCTTTGACATGGTACATGGGGAGGACCCTGTCCCTTTTAAATGTCACTCTGAATCACTCAACATAATATTTTGTCATGTTCAACTTGACACTCATTGCTCTTATTTCTCTGTAATAAATCTATAAAGAAAGGTTTAATGAAGACACATGTTAGCAGTTCAAATTTCTGTGAATTACTTATTCTTGTTTATCCAATGACTCTCTAATTATTTTGTCTGAATCCTTTTTTTAAAAAGACATTTAGGATATTTGTGATGATTTGATCAACCGTAATATGGTTGTACTTCTTGGAAAACTTTTCTAAATACTTTCTGGTTTGACCCAGCATAATTTGTAGATCACTATTTTCTGCATCTGTCATTATTGATATATTTATAAATAAAGAAAGGAAAATAGCCCTTTGTGTGTCATTAATCACAATTTATGACTGTATACTGCACAAAATACCTTATTTTTACTTGGAATGACGGTACATGTACAATTGATACATGTACACTTTTAGGGGCTGGAAGATTCATTCTAGAATGATGTAACACATAACAAACCAAGCCTTGGTCAAGGGAGGTAATGCTGTTTGTATTTCTGAACAATCTAACTCTTCATTAATTTTATCTATAAAGTTTTGAAATTTGAATGGAGTAAAACTGACCGTTAAGTTGAGATACAATTTTTAATGTCAGCCAATCAGAAACTGCCATTTTTAAAGTAATGTCAATGTAATTTGTTGAAACAAAATCTCAAGTTCAAGAGTTTCATGATTTACAGGTCTGATGCCTATTCATGACCTGCATGCTAGATACCAATTCATAATCTGCAAGCCAGATGCCTATTCATAATTTGCATGCTGAATGCCTATTCATTATTTGCAGGCTTGATGCCTATTCATGGTTTGCAGGTCAGATGCATATTCTTGATTTGCAGGCAACATGCCTATTCATGATTTGCAGTACAGATGCCTATTCATGATTTGCATGTTGAATTCATGATTTGCAAGCCAGATACCTATTCATAATTTGTAAGCCAGATACCTATTCATGATTTTGCAGGTCTTATACCTATTCATGATTTGCAATCCACATACCTATTGATGATCTGCAAGCCATATACCTATTCATAATTTCTAAGCCAGATACCTAGTCATGATTTGCAAGCCAGATGCATATTCAAAGGCCTAAGAGGAAATGACAAAACTTAGTTAATCCTCCTTTTATACCTGAGACCTGACTTAAATATATTTGATCAGCTTGTACCACAAAACCATACATCTTAAAACCATATAGAATCTACCGGATTATGTAACAAGAATATTTTATTGTACATACTCATCTTGAGAAAATATTGATGCTGTGAGAGCAAATGGTGAGGTGGTTGAAGCTTTCTCAGCTATGTCCTTCCACTTGTCATCTGGGTACACATAGACAGTCATCACTGGCCCAAATATCTCCTGAAATTACAAGTTGAGACACTATTGGCCCATATGTCTTATAATTACTATGTCAACTTTGACCCAAATGTAATTACACAGACATTTTAACTCTTGACTGATATCTCATTTAATTTACATGTAGAGTCAAAATTGGCACAAATATATCTTGTAATTACAGAGACAACTTTGGTCAAAAATGTGTTCTGTAATTACACATAGACACTCAACCCTTGTCTAATAACGTACTGATGAAACATCAACCCTTAAACAAAGTATTTAAAATACTGATGGACTGGAGAATTGAAGTTATCCTAATTTACATAAATTCAGATGGAAGAACATAACTCAGAGACATTGCTATTCATGGTCCTTTTTACTAGACTACTGCCATTCATGATACTTTTTGTGCCTTTTACTATGCTATTGCTATTCATGGTCCTTTTAACTATACTGTTGTAATTCATTGCCCTTTTTACTGTACTATTGCTATTCATGGGCCTTTTACTATATTACTCCTATTCAAGGGTCTTTTTTTACTATAATGTTGCTATTAATGGTCCTTTTTTGCTATACTATATATATTCATGGCCCTTTACTATACTACTTCTATTCATGACCCTTTTTGTGATACTATTGCTATTCATGGTCCTTTTACTATAATGTTGCTATTCATGGTCCTTTACGCTATACTATTGCTAGCTATGGGCCTTTTACTATACTACTGCTATTCATGGGCCTTATTACTATACTATTGCTATTTATGCCCCTCTTTACTATACTATTGCTATTTATGGGCCTTTTTACTATACTACTGCTATTCAATGGCCTTATTATTAGATTATTGCTATTCATGGCCTTTTTACTATACTATTGCTATTTTTGGGCCTTTTTACTATACTGTTGCTATTTATGGACCTTTTTACTATACTACTGCTATTCAATGGCCTTATTACTAGACTATTGCTATTCATGGCCTTTTTACTATACCATTGCTATTTT
The DNA here is from genome assembly GCA_016617855.1 of Megalonaias nervosa. Taxonomy (NCBI): domain Eukaryota; kingdom Metazoa; phylum Mollusca; class Bivalvia; order Unionida; family Unionidae; genus Megalonaias; species Megalonaias nervosa. The sequence continues at coordinate 24,458 of JAECUM010024053.1, forward strand.
TGGGCCTTTTTACTATACTGTTGCTATTTATGGGCCTTTTTACAATACTACTGCTATTCAATGGCCTTATTACTAGACTATTGCTATTCATGGCCTTTTTACTATACTATTGCTATTTATGGGCCTTTTTACTATACTACTGCTATTCATCAGCCTTTTTACTATCATAAACTTACTGCAGTAAGTTATCTTTATAATACTTTTTGAAAAAAAATTTTTCTTTTGAGTCACTAGAGAATTTATATTATTATCTGAACCATTACTTGTGAATTATTGTGACGATTTCCTTTTTAAGATGCAATTTCTATATTTGTTTCAAGCATACCAACAATGGAACAATATTTCAAAGGAATAAAACTATTATCATATAAAATAATTTACTAAATCTGAGTTGCCTCACTTAATATAAAATTGACCTGAACGATCATTAGACCGATATTGTTATTAATTTTATTAAGACCATAAACTTTATTACTATTATTTGTAATAACAAACTAAATTTAGTAAACGAGAATGGATGGACACTGTGTCACAGGCATGGAGGGACTGAAATCCCCTGAAGTCGAAAAGTCAACAGTTTACACAACAGGATGACTGTTTGCCATTAGTCATGTTAATATGATGAAGATAAATGTATGAATAATGAGCTGACTGTACAGAGAAGAAAGAACTCTGATCCCATATTCATGAAGATCTAAAATTAGAGTGTGCACACTAAAATGTAGCTTTACGTTGACTGGAAAATATATATCTTTTGTGAACCTGGATTGGCAAATGACTAAATTTATTAGATGAGTTTCGTATGAAATTTCATCTGGAAAGAGCAGATGAGCACAAATGTAATGCTGTCTTTTCCACATCATTAACAATAATGCATTTATTTGATAAATCTATAGAATAGTGAAGTGAAATGACTTTGAAATATGTTGACAATTCTCACTCACTATGTTTTTGCTTCATGTAATGTGAAGACATTACTTCTGACATCATGACGAGTTAAAAAATTGCTAAATATACTAAATTATGTTATGGGCATATTACCCTAATTAATTAATTCTAAAAATATCATTTTCACAAAGTTTATGATTTTTAAAGAAGCAATAAATTTGTCTTAAAAAAATCATTATCACAAAGTTTAAGATTTGTTGGCTTTTTTAAAATAAAGAAAGAATATTTGCAAGTACATTAGAGTACAGAACTTTCATGAATATAGGCCTTGGATTTGCTGTATGAATATGGGCCTTGGATTTGCTGTATGAATATGGGCCTTGGATTTGCCCTATGAATATAGGCCTTGGATTTGCACTATGAGTATGGGCCTTGGATATGCTGTATGAATATGGGCCTTCTTGGATTTGCACTATGAATATGGGCCTTGGATTTGCCCTGTGAATATGGGCCCTGGATTTGTATGAATATGGGCCTTGGATTGCACTATGAATATGGGCCTTAGCTTTGTACTATGAATATGGGCCTTAGATATGCTGTATGAATAAGGGCCTTGGATATGCTGTATGAATATGGGCCTTGGATTTGCTGTATGAATATGGGACTTGGATTTGCTGCATGAATCATGCAGTAAAGATAACTACTATATACCCCTCACATGACTTCATATGCAAATGCAGTGCATGTGATAATCCAGTAAATGTTCCACTTACTGGACATTGTTGTGGACTTGTTGGTTGTTGTAAAGCGCACACAGAATGTAACAAGTTTGTTTTTGTACACAAGATGACATCACAATTTATCTATCATGATGCAACAGCATAGAAACTCAGGTTGTGTTATACAATGTACTTATGTCTTAATAAAATTCATTTGCTAATATTTGTATCATCTTTTTGGAAAGCAATTTATGTAAGATTTATTATTTAAGAAATAGGGTATATAATAAATTATAGTGTCTGTACTGTTGGATATTATGGCCTTGCCTAAAGTAATTTGGGCTTGCAAGTTTGCTGCATCACACTTTGGTAGTGTACACAATATTCAACCATACAAACAGTAATATATATCCAACCATACAATCATTATAATATATACATCCATATAAATAGGGTAATATATCCAACCATACAATCAGTATAATATATTGAACTATACAAACAGTATAACATATTACCCAAATAAAGCTACATGGCAAGTCCAATGTCCCCGCCTCCACTTTTATTAGAGTATCCATCCTAAAGAATGAATAGGTGGCTTTATATTTATATGATGGTTAGCCTCTCATATGGGGAACAAAATGGAAAAAATATGCTATCTGATTCTGGGTGATCTCCCCTGACCAGGAGGAAGCTTCTCATAAGCAAAGCTTTTCAAGAGGGAAAGCACTGTATGTTAAGTAACGGGACCTGGATGGCACATTGGTTACATACTCTTTAACAGTCCTTAGTTCAATCCCTTTGTGACATTATGTGCATGTAAATGATTGTGCATACAAAGCTTTTGAGATTTTCTGCACATCACAGACCACGCTACACTAACCTCTGAGCCCACAGGAGTAATCCTTGTAAGTTGTAAGAACTTGTGTGGTTGATATAAAAAGTTTAATATAAGCTGTGGCAACTTCTTTTATGCATGACATAAAATTTCAGTTTAATATAAGTTACAAGAACTTGTATGGTTGACATTAACTCAAATTTATAAAAAAATAAAGCTGCATATTACAAACCTCCTGCATGATTTTTTCTTCTGGATCAGTAGTTTGCAATATTGTTGGATGGATGAAATACCCCTTACTGCAAAGAAAAAGAAAGGAAAGAATTATCTGAAAGTAGAACTGTGGTGTTCAGTTACATTTGATTTGTCTTCGCAGCTAAATTCCAGTAAAAAAAGTTTTTCATGTTTGTTCCCTTTCTTATTTTGGTGCCAAATATTTATCAATCATCTTCAATGAAACCGATGTCCATGTATTTCCATTCTTTGTTAGCCTAATCCCATTCAATGTTTAAGCAAGCACCCATTTCAATCCTTCCTACCAAATAACTAAACTTAATGGCTTTTTTAAATACTCACTTACACACTCAATGAAAACAAAATTTATGCCCAAGTGGAAACTTTTCCTCTCATTTGTGTGTGAGATACAGTTTGCTCATATGAGAAAGGCAGGTGGAATAAACCTGTCCCACATGAGTGTATACAGTGACACTGTTGATAACTTCATTATGCTTATTAGATCATCTACAATGTCAATGTTTCTTGTGTTTTTAGTATAAAAATTACAAATTTTTCTTTACAATAATATTTTGTTTTGTAAATACTTTAATGCATGCATTTTTCAGAAAGAATCCTATACTTCTAAAGCTATATCCATCCTGATAATATGCTATTTTTTGACACAGTTTCCTACCAATAAAAGAGAGAAAAATTATTCATCTTATGTGCTCATGCGGAACAAGGAAATCTCACCCATGCAATAAAAAGTTTTACTCAGGATCTAGGCAAAATCCTCACTGCTGTTCACAAATTCTGACACTTAGGTGTGATTTCCCACACCAATGTATATGATAGATTCTATTAATCTCTGAATTTGCGATTTACAAAATTTATCCATGTAATCCAACACAAACAGCATCAATCCAGATCTGCCATCCCATAATGCAAGATCTGCCATCCCATAATGCACCCACAGATCCAGGTCTACCATCCCAGAATGCACCCACAGATCCAGATCTGCCATCCCATAACGCAAGATCTGCCATCCCATAATGCACCGACGTATCCAGATCAATGCTGTTCATTCTACTAATGTTTGTAAGCGTAGCACCTAATCTGTTGGTATTTTATGTAAACATCTGAACTGTACAAGATTTAACAACCTAATTTCTGCTGTCACAATGACTTTATTACTTCCTGGACTAAGAGAACTGTTTCCTTTCATTCTAACAAACATAGAGGAAATAATCAATGGAAACAATTGTTTTTAGATAGCAGAATGGTGCTTCATAAATTTTACAGGCCAATCTCAGCATATTGTTGTGTACTTAGTAATGTTTGATACCTATGAATTTTCCTACCTATCATCACAGATTCCACCTGTTATAACCTTCAGATGGGGTGATGTTTTAGCATGGACAATGTATGCCTTGATCCTGTCAAAGGACTGAAAAAAAAGGGAAGAAATTTTCAATTTAAATTAGCGCTTATTTGAATTTCCCAATCAATATACATGACACTGAAACAGATAAAAAAACAGATGGACAGAAAACAAAATGCAAACAGCAGCATCTACCCTGCATGCATGTCTGAAATAATTAACATCACTTGTTTGTGCCCTAAAATAAAATAAGCTCAAGATGCATGGTCAAGTTGTCCATAAGCAAGAGTTCATTATATACCCCCATTTCCTGAAAACAAGGTAATCCAGGTTTTGTGGATGACATAATATGTTCATCCCAAGCTGCATTGCAACTTTGGTATCAATCAGTGAAAAAGGAAGAGTTAAAGCTATGATACAATTGTTCAGCAATGTTCAGTAAACCCCAAAAATGGGTCACATTAACCCTGTTCAGAGTACAATCCCATTGTAACATTTACCCATGCTGAAATTTTGGTCTCAGAGGATGTAAGTCTGATCAGATACAACAGACAGAAGAAAATAGTGACTCTATGTATTACTGTATATAATTACTTTTACTATATACTCACTTTTAAGTCAAGACAAACTGTAAAAAACAAAGACCCTGATCTGCCGTAGCATAATGTACCTGAAGATCAGGGTCTGTGTTGTTTGTTGTTGGACTCATCTTATAAGTGATTGTCACAAAAAGAAACATTACTTACTGCTTTGTCAATGACTCCAGTGATATAAGAATTGCCATCCAGGGCAGATCCAATCTTCATCTTACCCACAATATTTACCATCTGCTGCTTTACATCTGACCAAAGTGACTCTGGGACATACATTCGTGACAAAGCTGAGCATTTCTGACCACTGTACTCAAATGCAGATTTGATGGAACCAACAGCAACACTCTCGGCATCTGCAGATGGATGCACAAAGTGCATATTCTTTCCTCCACATTCTGAAAAATTGGGTAAGAAATTGTATTGATGTTCTAATTCAAGAAATATACAATCCTACAGGATGACTAATAAATGTTAACATACTTACATTGGTATGCTTGGGTTACACTCTGAAAAAAAAAACTGACACAAAATCCTATTATTATCCAACATTAGGTTGAGAAATACACAATATCAGGGAGAAAACAAAGGGCGATCAAAAGTGATACTGAAACAAAACTTAATGAAAACAACAGGGAGTTTGAAAAGGTTATAACTTGGGTAAAAAAGAAAACAAATATTAAAGAAATTTTACGTATCCCTTTCCCATCTGAACTATTTTTTAAAAAATTCTTAATAATCCAGTAAACATGTCAGTACAAAGAATTACTGCAGAAATGTGAATACAGATTATCATGAAGAAAGGTAATTTGGTAAATAAATATTAGATTTGTATTTTATAAAATGTGTATACCATCTCTGCAAAATAAAAGGTTGAAGTCCAAAAAAACTGCTATAATTGCATGAAAATTTAATCAGATTATCTACATATGCATATAAAAAATGCCTACCAAATTTAATTAGGTCATACACATATGCATACAAAAAATGCCTACCAAATTTAATTAGGTCAAATAGATATGTATAAAAAAATGCATACCAGGTTTAATTAGGTCAAATACATATGCAACCAAAAAATGCATACCAAATTTAATTAGATCAAATACATATGCATGCAAAGATGCATACCAAATTTAATTAGGTCATATACATATGCATACAAACATGCTTACCAAATTTATAAAAAAAATTCTTTTATGCTATTTCGTTTATTATCCCATACACAGTATGGTTTTAGTCATCCATCCTTTTCCCATGTGTGTAGACAAACCTTTATGTATACATCTATACAAAAATACCTTACATATATAAATTTATACATATACAAATGTACACACATACATATGTATGCTGACACACACACACACACACACACACACACACATATATATATATATATATATATATATATATATATAAGGCAAGTAGCAATAAATTAGTATTCAGTTTAAGAACAACTTTTTGTAAAGTTGCCATTTTGTATTAAAACTTCCTCATGCAGTTTGTGTATGCATTATATATTTCTGACAGAAAGTGCAGTTTCAGTTCCTTCTTAAAATGAGTCATATTGGGTAATATATTATTAAGTCTACAGTTATAAATTTCAACTGTTGTGTAAATACTTTATGCTGAGATGATATTCTCTCCTTGTCACGAAAGAAGTTATAGAGATGTCTGCACTCTTTATCCACTCCAAGAACCTAGTCAAGATTATTCTGTTTTTGGGCAATCCCATTGAAGATGTGACATAACTTTGATATAGTTTTTGCAGAGAGAGCACAAATGATTTTACAATTTTCCATTTTTTTTTAATAAAAAAATTATCTGTTGCCAAATTATGTGCAAATTCTTACTTTAAAGCCATTTAAGTCTAGGACTTCTGGCTATGGGTTGTGAAGTAAAGAAAAAAGCTTTCTCATTCATTCTCATTAAGTTGACAAATTCTGAATTCCATTTTGCAAATGAGACTAGATTGTGATTATTACGGATAAGAGTTTTGTAACTTCTTTTACAGCCCTTTTTATCCAATATTATAAGTAAAACATGGGTCCTGTGTATTAGAATTAATACCTACATCAAATTTATTTCTGTAGATTTTTATGGAATCCAACAGCCCCTGAAATTCTAGAAAATTTACATGGAATTCAAGTTTATTACAAAACTTGTCAAGGTCCACCCATGAACTATCTTCTTTTACAAGTCATTTATACAATAATCCTTTTTTAATCCAGTATTTGTACATTACAATACACTTTCCCATAATGATATTAGGATTCATCCATATTTGTGTTTGAAGGAGTTCTTTGTTTTCAACAGTGAACCTATTAGACAATTTTATGTAAGCTAAAAATATATCTATCCCAAACTCATTCACGCATTTATTAGCTCTTTTAAGAATACCTAATCCAAATAGGAAAATTGTTTCTGTTTGGGAGAATGTTTTTCCACTTGGGTTCAAGAGTAACCATTCTTCTGATCCAGGCCATCTTAATTGAATCCACAAATGCATTGATATCATTTTTAAGCCACCCTCATGACAGTCTTTACCAATTACTTTCCTTTAATTTTGTCTCTTGCCCCATTCCAAAACCAACTTATACAAAAGAGTCTGTAATTCAATGAGTACACTATGGAAGGTGGGGTGGGGTGGGGATTTGGTAAACTCATTTGTGGGTAAGTAAGTTTTGATAATGCCCAAGTTTTAACAACTGTAATTTTACCAAACAGGGTAAGTGATCTTTATCACCACAACAGAAGTAAATCTAATTTCACTGATTTTGTTATCATAGTTTAATTTAATCATATTGTTTATAAAATCTTCTCCAAAATCAAATAAATTCAGATAAATCCCAATCTAAATGGTGTTCTGCAGTATTTAATATTACATGTTCTGCTTCCAATCCAAACTGCTTTTGATTTTTCAATATTTATACTTAGGCCTGAAAGTTCAGAGTACTGATGAATGAAATCCAGTGCTGATTTCAGGGACTTTTCAGAGCCATTAAGAGTGTGTGCTGTGTCATCTGAATACTGTGAGTGCTGTGTCATCTGAATACTGTGAGTGCTGTGTTATCTGCATACTGTGAGTGCAGTGTCATCTGCAAACTGTGAAATAAGATATTCATTATGATTTATTTGTATTCCTATAATAACTGGGTTTTCTTATGATCATGTGGATTAATATCTCTACAAACAGAAGGAAAATATATAAGGAGAGTGAATCACCTTGTCTGCAGCCCCTCCTAGTGTCAAACCACGATGAACAGTGTCCGTTTACAATAATGACTGATGTAATAATTTTGTAATACAATTTTGTAAGATGTCTTTTTTGAATTTGTAAAGTTTCATCCAAACTTTATAAAGACTAAAACTTTATGAAAGTCAATGTGATAGAATCAAAAGCTTTTTAAAGTCAGTTAAGAGAAGGGCTCCAGGTAAGTTATATCTTTTTTGTAGAAAACATGAGATCATATAGGGTATGAATATTTCCCCTATATATCTTCTCTTGATAAAATCGGTTTGATCATTTTTTTTTAAATGCTTGATAAAATCAGTTTGACCACTTTTTATAACTGCTGGAAGAACCTGCTTTAGTCTATTTTGCAATACATACTGATGCAATTCTGTAAGTTACGTTAAGTAAATAGATGGATCTCCTGTTCTTAAAATACTGTTTTGGTTTGTCCCCTTTTGGAAGGCAAGTTTTAACCTTCCTTCTGAGTTGATGATAGCTCCCCAGAATTATATGAAAAATGAATTGCTCTTACATAATATGAACTGATATGTATCGAAAAGAACTTTGTAAACTCGACTAAAAACCCATCTGATTCTAAGTTTTTATTATTTGGCATGCATTTGAGGTTTGCAGTTGCTTCAGTTAAAATTAAAGGGCCATTCCAAGATTCTTTGTACTAAGTTAGTTATATCTCTATAATTAAGGTTACTTAAGGTCTACTGGATCCACCCCATGATAAGAACATATCATCTGGTAAAACATTTCTGATTCTTTCAAAATTTCAGCCTGATTACCAGTATATGTTCCATCAAATTTTAATAGATTAGGCATCATTATAATGTAGTTTCTCTTTTCCAAATTACAGAAATAGCTTGATGTCCATTCTCCTCCTTCAATCCATTTTGACTGTGATCTTATTCTCAGTTCTTCCATTTTTTCTTACAAATTTCCAACAAATGATCCATTTTGCTCTCTAAAATCTGAAAGTTATCAGTTTCATTAGTTTGTTCCAAGTAAATAATTTCATTAAGAAGCAGTGTCTCCAGTTGATCATGTTGCCTTTTCTTTAAATGATGAGAAAGAGATGGTTTTCCTCCTAATTTTAACAGTACTGTATTATTTAAACAAAGTTTATGATTTATAGTAAAACTACCTCAGTCTCAAAATGAAATGCTTGATTAGAGCAAAGACTTTTACAACGATGAATTGTATCTTTAACAAGAGGAATGTAATCTAGATCTTTTAATAATGAGTTACTTAATTTCCAAATCTTTTTGTGCTCTTCACTTTTTCTAAAGACACGAGTTACTTTTGCTAGGGAGTAATCATACCTATAGCCAGGTTCTATGACTGTAATTTCTTCCACCGCTGTATAGAGATTCTTGGAAATATGAAAAAAAAAATCTAGTTTGGCTTGTCTGGTTGGATTGTTTTTTCTCCAGGTGCATCTCTTTGTACCAATATTTCCCACTCACCAAATTATGTTCTGTACATATGCCAAGAACCACCTCTCTTGCTCTGGGATTATTCAGATTATGATACATAATTATATGCATCATATATGTTTTGTGTTGAGTTTATTACCAGTATTTTCTTTCTTGGTTCAATGTATGGTGAATTGAAAATTAGTATTTCATAGAATAGCCACCCCTCTCAAGCTTGATGATGAGGAATTGAAAACACATTCATAACTCCAAGTTCATCAGATGTAATTCTCCCATTTATGAATAAAGTGGGTGTCTTGAAGAAGATAAATTGAGTATTTGTTTTGTTTTCAAAAGTTAAGGAGACCTCTTTGGTGACCAAGTGGTAAGAGTGTCTGTCTTGGATGTGGGAGATCACGGGTTTAAACCCTCGCTGAGTCACATAAAAATTATATGAGACTTATAAAAATGGTACCAGCAGCTGCCTCACCAGACACTCAGCATCAAGAGATTAGTGTTAGGATTGGTCAGCCCAGTGTCAGGATAATGTGACTGGGTGGGACATGATGCTCTATGTCTGTGACCTGATGCTCCAGTGCTAGACATCATTATAAACTGGCACACTGCATACATCGTAGCGATATGACTGAAAAATTGTTAAAGCTATGTTAAAAATCCAAAACACACACACACACACACACACACACACACACACACACAGGACATTCCTTCTCTTAATCTCTTATCCTAATCCCTGACAATTATTAGTTACATTCTTTAACTTGTCATCCATGTAACAACAGAGACAAATTTTGCCGTATAAAAGATAGCGGTATACCAACAAATTGCAGAGAAAACCCCAATGACAGATGTGAAGTTAGTTTGCAGATATTTTGTACATATAAGTTAAGTATTCCGCATATATATAATACCTTCATGGTAATCGAGGTGTACAAAGTTATGGCAAGGAGGTAGCTGAAAATGGACAGGAATATGAGAAAAAGAAACTATGGGAAAAGATAAAGGAAAATGTAACAAACGGTAACAATTCGATGGTACAAGAAAGGCCGATAGAGAGAAGAGCACAAAATTTGTTACAAAGAAAAAGTGGCAAAAAGACCAGAGCTAAAGGAGGGATGAGGAAAGGAAACATGAGAATGAAATAGGAGGTAGCAAAACAATAGTAAGGAAAAAATATTGTCAAAGGTCATAATGTATTTGGGAAACAAATATCAGTATGTGTGTGGAAAGCTCTAAGTCAACATAAGAGCATCCAGTGCTGATATTGTGCAAAACTTTAAACACTTGTGCAATATTTACTCGAAAATAGGTAACACAGTTGCCCAATGGCTTCAGTCTATGGAAGCTTTCTGTAATTTATCAGACCCTGTTGATATATTTCTCCCTATTCTATTAAGTTTATCTAGGTGGGGTTCAAAACTAACCAGCTAACCAGGAGGATTGGTGGATGGGGGGGAGGGCTTGTTTGGTTGGGTTTACTTTTTGCTGGTAGCATCAACTACAGCTTTTGGTTTATATGTAGTCATGATCTCACAGATGCTCTCTGCATTATGGTAATAAGCCATTTATGAGTCTCGGGTAAATCGAGTAAAATATGGTTTGGGTCCATGCCTGTCTTTGTGTTCAAAGCTTATTACTGAATGTATTAGTGGTACATACATCATTTCGAATTAACAGTTAGTCACATTGTTACCTCCCTTATAGGGGGCCCCAAATGGCCGAGTGGTCTAAAGTGCTCACCATTCCGGAACACTGCTATCTCACCTCTGTCTGCGTGGGTTCGAGCCTCAGGCTCGGCTAACGTGGGTATGTGAGAAAGCCTGCCAGTAGCTTCTTGTGGGTTGGTGGTTCTTCCCGGAGTTTTCCAGGGTTCTTCCTCCACCAGTTATACTGGCCACCATGCATAGCCTATCTTGTGCTGAAAAATGGTGTTAAACCCTACAACAACAACAACAACCTCCCTTATAAAAGGAAATATAAAAAATAATAAATGTAACAAAACAAGATAATAACCATCAAACCTAAGAGAAAGAGTGAGAGAGAAAGAAAAAGTACAAATGAAATGAAGTGAAAAAGAAGATCAATGTGTTTAGGTGACTGTTACTGTACACAGTATCAAAAACGCAAGGTTATGAAACCAGTCCAACTGAATGTAGACTCCACTACTGCTTTGTCCAATTACAAATTGTCTCCTAATTTTGCAAGGTCATCCCTCATTCTTACTCTTATCACCAGACTGTTATTTTGCAACTTTACAAAAATTGATTCCATGAATTCACGTAACTTCAACTTTTCCATAAAGTCAGATGTTTTAGTCCTCCTTGATTACTTTTATCAAACCTTTCAAATGTTTCCTTTTCACAGTTATCTTCAGCTGTTTCTTCCTCAAAATGAATTTTGGCAGATCAGGAGTCTGTTCACTGATTCTGTAAACTGGCCTAAACAATGAACTACGTTAACATCTTCTAAGCTGTAAATAATTATATTATTTTTTTCTCATATATTGTTCCTGTTCATTGATCTGATTCTGTTACAGAGCTACATTCCAAGTTTATCGACCTTGAATTATTGTTTTCTTTGCATCTTTACCTGATTCTCACACCAGAATCTTCCGTTTAAACTGTTCTTTTTCAGTCTGGCATTCTAAAACATATCCTCTATGTATTTTAACTTCTTTGCTAACTTCATTAAATTTCTTAAGGATATCTACTGTGATCTGTACTAAAACCTTGTCTAGGGTGGACTTGATCACACTTTCCGTTATTAGCGATCTTATGTATGTTATCTATAAAGTCCCTGGAAGCCATTTTTTCCGGTCTTGCAGTTAGCATCTAGTTTGGTTTCGATGGATTGCATTTTGTTCATTTCTGGTTCAAAGACTTAGTCACCTGGTGATTGCAGCCCTTGTATGAACTGACAAACTGTAGGTTGGTGATTGACAATTAAATGTTTCACCTACATATTTGCCAACTCTAGATGGATCAGTTCTCATGCTCACTTCTTTAGCTTTGCACTGTTTGTTTCCAGCATTTCCTGCTTTTCCTCTCCAGCCTGGCATTTTAACAATGTCTTATGGTAACATTCAATATAGAAAGAGAAATTAAATTTTTGTCAGGTGAACTAATTGCATTAGCTATACTAATTGCATGGAAAGATTTGCCTACTTGCAGTGGGCATATTGTATGCTGATTTGTGAAATTTTTCAACTATCCTAAAATACACTTTTAGACCTATCACACAGCTCTATGCATCTGTCACTGGAAGCCAAATACTCTTATAAAGCTTTCATATTCTGCGGCTAAACTTCCATGAAATTGCTGATTATTTACCAAAGCATACTTAACACATACTGTCTGGCACAGCTGACCTTTCTGTATACCAAATTTAACAAGGTCATCTACAATGCTTACAAACATGCATACTAACCAATGCAAATAAACATGATGCCAAATTTCATTTGTAGACTTCAAGTTGTTTTTGCATAATCATGCTTACAAAGTTTTTGTCAAAAAAGTCAAAGTAAAAAAGGTTTCAAAATGCATAAAAAAATAAAAAATTGTTGTAATGGTGTTCAAATCTAGTCAGATCATGTACCTACGAACATACATATGCCTATCAAATTTCAATATCTAAAGTTTTAACACATATGCCTATCAAATTTCAATATCTAAAGTTGTAATACATATATGCCTATCAAACTTTAATATCATTATAGCAGCGGACAACCATATCATGAAACCATGTAGCTAAACTGTAGTGTAGAACTTGGAGAGGTTGACATAACATCAGTATGTTTATATGTATAGATATAAACAGTAGTTCCATAATGACTTAGTGATTTATTAAATACCACTGAGGTCCCCTCACCCCAAAGAAGAAGAGAACCCACTGGGTCAGAAAAATCTTAAATTAAAAAAGAATTCAATAATTAAAACACTGAAAGGCAGCTGTAAATCCCTGAAAATCTAATCAGGACATTTTCATATTCATACAAATGTAACAGGCAAATTTCTTCTGTCTACTGACTTTCAATGGTGTTTGTGCAATCTTGCTAACAATCTTTTCAAACTGGACAGACAGACAGATAGACAGGACCAAATCAAGTTTGTATGTACAGTATTTAATGGCTCATCAGCACAATCCTGGCTATATAGTGCCAAGTAAGTTCAAGTATCCCAAAAGCAAAACAAAAAATGAAGATAAGCCTAAAAGGGTTAAGAATCTTAAAATACAAAGTCCAGATTCTGATGTAAACTGCACTCTTGTAAAAAAATCTGAAATATTCTCAGCCGGAATATTATCATGTGACACATCCCAGTCACTTCTTAATGCATGCAGGAGGGCACATCAGGCATATTCTACAAGATACCATGGCTGCAAGCATTATACAAGAGAAATCAAAGTTCTTAATACAGTGGCTCCCTCTTTTGGAAGTCCATCTCAAGAAATGATAGCTCCTGCTGTGGTATGACGTCTTGTTGCATCCCACTAGTAAAAAGGCCATCCTCTTATGAAGCTGCCTTTTAATTACAAAAGGGCTATTTTCAAAAGGACTATTTTCATAAATGGGGTAAGAAAGTGGGCATTGTACATTATTTTCTTGCAGAATTTAACCAATGTCTACTGTATGAATGGATAGTCTTCTTAAGTACAAAATGACACAAAGTTTGATGTAGGATTCCAGTGCTGAACAGACGGGCTGCAATGGACTTAAACCAAGTGCAGACACAATGGCAGACATAAAATATCTTACCTCCAATAAGCTTGGGATAGCTTTTGTAGATGTGTACCTTCTCCCCAACTTCTCTGTATAAATTACGAAATGTCCTGAAGATAAAGACAGAAGTCAAGCCAAAGCCAAGTCTATTAATCTAGGCTGGTACTTCCATGATGTGCTGTACCTTATTAGTAAGACTTCTGGTCAATAACAAACACAGCATATAAACTTAAAAACAAATAAAAACTTTGTTATTAAGAAAAACTTGCAACAACAAACAACATATTAATAATCAGTATTACAGAGGGTAATACTATACTAATAATCATTAATTACAGAACGAAATACAATATCAGTAATCATCAGTTACAGAGGGAAATACAATACAATAGAACCTGTTTTGAAAGACCACCCTTTCTGCCAGAAAATAATGGTCTCTCAAGACAGGTGGTCTTTAATGGCAGGTCATAACACTATATAATCAATACATCTATGCATGGAGAACCCAGTCTCTCAAGACAGGTGGTCTCACATAGCTGTGTCTTTCAAGACAGGTTTAACTGTATCAGTAATCATTAATTAACAAAGAAGAAAACGATATCAATACAGTGAACCCCCTCTATAAAACCCATCTGTATAATTGTTAAGTATATTTGTATTTTGTAATTGGCCTTTCTCAAAAATCCAGCTAAAGGTCTACCTGATTAGTGAAATTTATTTTGTAAACAGCCTAATACATAGCTAATATTTCTCTGTGATTATAGATTAAATATTCAGATTATTATTGGAGGTAAATATGTTTATTTGAATTTGAATTTGAATCAAGGACATTAGTTTTTCACTTGGAAATTCCTAATCTTGTTGACAACTTACTAGTCTAAGAATGTTTTAGAAAGGAAACTGACCTACATCATAGCTCTATTATTGTGTCTTCAGTTTTTATGTTAATGTTGTTTGCCTCAAAATTATTCATTCCTACCTTAACATCCAATGTGGAATCAGTCTTATTTCTGTGTGGTTTTATTTGGGTGGATTTATGCATTCAAACTATTATTCACTGGAATTACAATGTGTCCATTAATAATTCTTGGACTAAATCGTTATTTTGGCATTATCATGAATTCACTCAAGGACCTTTTGCATTTTATTACTGTGTTGCATCAATACTGTTAAAACACTGCCACATTTAAGGCTATAGAGTCACAACAATAATGCAGACCTTTTATTATATGGGTAACAAAAAATATTCCATTACATTGGTTATTACCAATTATAGTGTGAATTCATCTCATTATTTATGTGTGGGAATATGCTGGCAGCCTTATTGAAACATCTGTTAAGTATGACTCTCTTGCTTACAACACAGATCATTTTTATCTTCCAAATGTAGGTACATGAGAAAGCTTGCCAGAAGCTTCCCGTGGCTCGGAGGTTCTTCCTGGGGTTTTCCCAGGTTCTTCCTCCACCAGTTATACTGGCTGCCATGTATAGCCTATCATGTGCTGAAAAATGGCATTGAACCCCATAACAACAACAACAACAACTTTCCACAAACATTATTATATAAAAGGCTCCTACACTTAAACACAGGCCACCTTTATCACTCCCACAAACATTATTATAGTAAAGACTCCCACACTCAAACACAGGCCACCTTTATCATTCCTACAAACAGCATAATAATGAAGACTACCACACTTAACACAGGCCACCGTTATCACTCCCACAAACATTATTATAGTAAAGACTCCCACACTTAAACACAGGCCACCTTTATTACTCCCACAAACAGTGTTATATTAAAGACTCCCACACTTAAACACAGGCCACCTTTATCACTCCCACAAACATTATTATAGTAAAGACTCCCACTCTTAACACAATCCACCTTTATCATTCCCACAAACATTATTATAGTAAAGACTCCCACACTTAAACACAAGCCACCTTTATCACTAACACAAACAGCGTTATATCAAAGACTCCCTCAATAATAACACAGGTAGTTTTCATCACTTCAACAAACAGTGTTATAAAGATGGGAACATGGAACTAACAAAATATTCTTTAAGAGAAAATCTGTTGGGATTAAATGCATGACTTCTACAATTAAATAAAATTGAAGAATTTAAGACAATCAGTGATGTGTGTGGGGGTGGTGGTGGTCATGTTGAGAAGGTGGAGTTTACATGACACATCCTTCTTGGTGGCTGGTTACTGGGTAATCCAGTCTTTGAAAAGATGCCTTCTGATAACCCCAACCCCCGATTTGTTTCTGGAATAGCTCAAAGTACTTTTCAAAACAGTAATTATTAATTTTTAGATAACTTTTAAAAAATGTGAATGAATACACTGACATATCATTACAACTTTTCGTTATTTAGGATTATTGTTTACTTTGAAAATTAGGAGCCACAAATAGTGTATCCAGTAAACAAGGGACTTTAAATGATGTGGCTGATTTCTATGACAACCATTTCTTTTTATATGAAACTTATTTAAGCAAGTGCATTGAACTATTTAATAAACACAACATTTTGTATGAGATTCATAGAAACTAGTACCAACTTAACTTGAAATTCTCTTCTTTATAAACTGATGTTGTGTTCTTAACTATGGATATCCTGAACAAGCATGTATCTAGACCTAAATGTCAACAGGCATGTATCTAGACCTGAATGTCAGCATGCATGTATCTAGACTTAAATGTCAGCATGCATGTATCTAGACTTAAATGTCAGCATGCATGTATCTAGACTTTAATATCTGCATGGGGGACCCCGAGTGGCTGAGTGGTCTAAAGCGCTCTCCGTTACGGATCACTGCCATCTCACCTCTGTCTGCCTGGGTTCGAATCTAGGATTTGGCGAATGTGGATATGTGAGAAAGCTTGCCAGTAGCTTCTCGTGGGTCGGTGGTTCTTTCCGGGGATTTCCCGGTTTCTTCCTCCACCATTAATACTGGCCGCCATGTATAGCCTATCGTGTGCTGAAAAATG
>JAECUM010024055.1:0-29525 GCA_016617855.1 Megalonaias nervosa
ATATGGTAATCAATTTGATTTAATGCGTACAGGAACGGTCTTAGTAAACGCAGGGCCCAATTTGGATCATTTTGGCGGGGTCCCCTGGATTTACGCGCTGGGCCCCATGTGAGTACAGCATTTGGAATAAACTTTTAAATAAGTTTTATATGATATTGAACTTAAAATTTTCCTCCATCGCTTTAAAATTACTTTCTCTCTATAGGCCGGACCTGGGTGCGTATCTGTTATATTTTAATGCAATAGCTAGAAAATCCGATGGATCTGTTATGTCAACGACTTAAAAGATGACAATTTACATAAAACTACTTCTGTCCATCAAGATGAATTTGTTATAAGATTAAGTATGTTTACATCCTTAATCTGATTGGGAAATCCTGGGGAAAATATTAGGGAAAGCATAGCTAACTGAAAAAAATGGTTTTAATCCTTTCTGTACGTATTTTGTTACTTGTCCTGGCCAGTGCCGAATTACCAAATAGGCAGAGTAGGCACTGGCCTATGGGCCCCACGTCTTTTAGGGTCCCAGCGAAAACGGATCAAAATAAGATTGAATTGATTTGATCTTGACGTATTAGGAGATAATTTGCGAGGGGGGGGGGCCGAGATTTTGACTGCCTAGGGGCCTCCACAGGCTTTAATCCGGCACTGGTCCTGGCAATAGTGGGATTGTCACTCGCATTTTGTTTTATCAAAGCCGTAAACTTAGCATCTGCCTGATAGCATCTGCATATGTTGGAGGTTAATTGTCGGTGCCTTCGAGGTCTGTCATAGGAAAAACAACGTAGATGCATTGGAGGTTTGTTTTCTATTTTACAAGCATATCAGCTATATTAAAACCACATTACGTGTCAGACTAAAGGAAGGTTTAATTAGTTCATGATTATTGTTGTTTTAAAGCGTTTCTAAATTGCCATGCTTCGTTATTATGTCTCATAAGCTCATATAACTAACTGATATGACTGTAGGACTATTAACAGACCTGACTGTAAGACTGTAGGACTATCATAACCATATAACTTCTCTGCGTAATTGTTGCTCGTTTTGTCCCTTGCAGTCGCAATATTTTGTAATGCTTTGTACAGATTATTTATCAGCCTTTGGATACCTATCTCTGTTACGCGGTACTGATGGTAGGAGTCCCCAGTTTAAACTAGTCACTGGATCTCTTGTAAATTATTGTTGTATCCAACAATACTCCTCATTTTCATTATCATGTCACTAAGTAACAAAAAGATACCGTCATCTTCAACAGCATGTATACGTTAGAATCTGTCATGAACTGTTAAAATTTTTAGCAAGACGTTTTAATCTCAGTCGTAACATAGCTACCCTAGCATTAGTGCATCCATCATAATTTTAGCATTGTCGGATACTGTCGAAACATACTGTCTAATGGATGTTCTACTTTGTACATGAGCACCCAATGCGCAGATTACATTTTAATGCATCATCATCGGGCAAAGGTATTTTGCATTCTGGCGGCAGTCTTCTCATCAGGAAATAAATGTAAAATTTGTATACCGATTTCGTTAACTCTAATATGTTTTATTTGTCAAATGCCAGATGTTGTCATCAGTTCTTCCATATTTAACTGATTCTGCCAAAATTCCATGTCACACTGGGGGTCTCTATATTTTCATTGATTCATTACTGCAAAGTTTAGAATGTAGTTGTTTAAAATGTTCATTGGCTTGTATATGATAAATTTAGATTCAGTCTAGCAAATTTGTATCTCATTTAATTAGTTTGCTCTGTTAGTGTAAACTGGGCTATTAACCAGTTTAATGCATTATACTGAATTGCTGGAAACGTGTAAGATGATGTCCTAGATATATATTTTTTCTGACCTGAAGTCCGTGTATTTACCGAAAATCGTAGACCAATGATATTTTGGGTAGCAAAAATAAAACGGTTGTTTTCTATGCAAATGGACCAATATTCTATTTACTCTTTTTCTACAAAACTAATTTTCCTTTGTTTTTTATCTCTCATTTCCCTCATTGTAATACCATGGTAATCTTTGATATTTAATTTCCATTTCCTTCACCAACTTCTGTTTATGACATTGTTTTCTCTAGTTTGTGCGTCTAACTGTTCAATTTACTTCAGTCTGTGAAAACTAGATCTTCTGTATATCAGCACACAATCAAAGGTGCATTGATTTTCACTTCATGGTATGATATCTCTTCCCAAATCAATTGATTTTGTTATCATTGTGTGGTACCTCTTTGTGATATAATTTTTTTATGGATGTGCTAAAACTTTTAATGAAATATTTTATTCAAGAAAAATGCAATGACGATTGAGCGGTTGTTCGACTCGCTGCTATACCTTTTGTTTTAAAAGAAACTTGAAAGCTCTTTAAATTTCCTGCTGATTGTATCAATGTCTTTAGCTTTAAACTGCCTTCCACCTTCTTTAAAATCTCTTAGACCAACTTGTCGTCTTTTATGTTGTATCTGTCAGGTTTTCTAATGCAATTTAAACCAAAGTCAGATTCTCTTATGTTTTCTCTTTTCATTTCTTTTGTGATATTATTACTACCTTGACAATATGATGCCTATACTGAAGTCACCTTATCATGTTTTGCGTGTGTAAAATTGTGTTGTTTAACTGTGCTGATTTTGAACGTAGTTTCTTTTTCCCCTCTGATCACGTGATCAATGAAAATTGGCATGTGCTTATTTTTAACTCCCTAATTTTTTAATGCACTACATGTATCACATTCACGAAACTTGTTAATTTGGTAAAACTCGTTATTTTCCTGCTGTTTGAAATATATATATATATATATATATATATATATATATATATATATATGTGTGTGTGTGTGTGTGTGTGTGTGTGTGTGTGTGTGTGTGTGTGTGTTAAAATTCTACCATTTATGCTAGTGGAATAAAGTTCTGGGCTGGTTCTCAATTGCTAAACTATGCATCATATCCCATACATATCACGAGTACATACTTTTTCTTGTAAATCTTTTCGCGTTGTATATCTCATCCTGTTTGTCGTATAATTTTAAACTCTTGCTCGTAAAACATGCCTTCTATATAAACTCTATTCAAGTCTTCCAGTTTGTACATAACCATATCACCTAACAATACTTGCATGACTTAGAATATTTTCTCGATAAAGTTTGAAAGGTAGCCCTTTGCAAAAATCGTTTTGTATTTTAAATTTCTCAATGATTAACCAATTGTTGAATTTGGAGTTTCCTATGTATCAATTATAAAATAACCGAATAGATTGATCCACACTATTTTTCTGATAATTTTTCATCGCTTGATCAACTGGAGTCATGTCTATTGCTGTGTGATGAGTGTTTTTGTACCCTTCAATTAACTTCAATAAAACGTCGGCCAATTGCCTGGTTTGATTTGAAGGAAATACTTACATCTTCTAGTCTTCAGAATTCTTTTAAACCTGTGAACTACTAATGACCTTGTTTGATTAGGTTGGAAAGTACGCGATGCTTTCCTTATTAAATACTGTTCTTTCTCAACCAATTTAAAATGGTATACATAGATCTAGAGAGTACGTTACAATAGACAGGTTGTCTTTTCGTGTGATCAGCAAGCCAACAGTACAGCCGTTTTTGACTGGTATTTTGTTTCAACAATTTGGAACATATTTTAATACTTTTAAAAGTATGCATAATTTCAAATCTATGTCAAGTTTGCCATTCCAATGGTTGATTCAAAATCAGCTACTTCATACACTGGGTCACTAATTGCTGTGTTTAAATTTATCTAAATCTAGCTTTGTTTTCCACAAATTCTATTTGTTTTTTTATGTATCGTTGCATATTTAATTCTAGCAAAGGTGATGCGCTCTTCAAATTGTGCCTCGTATTTCGCTGAATACAAATTTATGTATTATTAATATCAAATACGCAATTTCATTGCTCTTCATGTTGCAGTTTTGATCACACTCTTCTCGGAATTATTTCTAAATTTTAATTATTAGATACAATCTGTAAATCAGCATCTTTCCAGAAACATTACAGTACATCTTTCTTTTTATTTTTTAAATAGACAAATCAACATTTGCATTCTCTTGAATTTTCTTTTGTATCAATGCTTATTTCGACCACACTTTAACAGCTTCCACACTTGTAAGCAATATAAGATAGCTGGATTTATGTTGAACTCACTGAATATTTCTCTCAGCTGTCTGGCTCATTTAAGGTATTAGTCATGTTTCAAATATCACGTTAGCATGGTAGTGTTTCAGTAGTAAGGTATATGAAGATTCTGGCACAATTCCTGGACGATGTTTTCTATGTTGTTTTATGCAACAGTAAGTAAAGTGGTCCGACTATGATGGTGTTGGCGCTGTTACGATAGTGGTCCATTAATTAGTGGCTGGCTGGAGTGCTGACATTTGAAATCATCAATCCTTTTTATCCACAGTCCACACCAAAAAGGTCTTTACTATTTTTAGTTTCATTAGTCACCCATATCTCCCATCAGCAATCTACTACTTATAGCAACATAGGGCTCCAATATTCACAATTACAACATGGCTCTCATGGACCTGCGTGACGCACATAAACATTTCCACGCCATATGATAGTAGAATATGGAAAACGCTTATCCCTTTATTTTATAGGTACAACGCTAGCAGCAGGGAGGACGAACCCTACGGCCTCGTTTTGATTTTTATGTTGTAAAATCACTGCTTCTACGCGTATTTGTCTGCTATTGTGCTGCGCTACTGGGTATATACATTTCTATAGACTGTTTGTTTATGGAACTCGAGATAGTTATTCCGTCCCAACCGCCATCCCTGCTGCTATGGGAAACCAAATCCTCCAACTGTAAGTGAAATCAAATCCAATATAATCCTTGTACAGCAAGCTAAAATCGAGGCGGTCCCTGGTATTGTATACATGGCATAAGTTTCCCACGCCGACTACGTTCATTGATTGCCGACCGTGAGAACCAGTTAGTTCAGTGCAGTCACCCGCGCATTTGTTATTGTTTATGTGCGTCAAACGTGGGGCGACAATTTCTCCGGCCTTAAAGTGATTTTTTTGTTGTTGTGGTTGTTGTAGTGAGTCAGCGGAGGATTAAAGAAAATGTGGGTTGCTGTCTCAGCCAAATATTTTATCGAGACCAATGCGATACCTCGATCTGGGGTCATGTAAATTTATTATGACAAATCCATGTGGGGTCGCCTGAGCGCGTGAGAAAAAGTTTTTCAATTTGTTTATATCCATGTCACCGGAGCACCAAGTCCGATGAATATTTTACAGCGTGTGGGTGTCAACCCTATTAAATACCACCAAAAGATTGCAGTTATCTCTGATGACTTTAGGTATTTGAGTATATCGCTAAGTATCATATATAATATCAGTGTTTTTATGTCTGCCTCGAGAGAATATCTGAGCTGGATTTGTTTGTTTGTCTAACATCACGTCGTCGTACACTACGAGATGGTTGATATCCTCGTCAAAATCATCGACCGACGGATCCTCATCGATATCAGCAATAAAAGTCAATAATATCAATAATATCAACAGTTACTACAGGCTGATCCTGGCAAAGAATTTCTGGTGCAGTAACGTCGATGATGAAAGAACATAACGTCAAAATCAGACGAGGGTTTACCGCAATTCATCGTGATCAGGCAATCGTTGAGCGATTTAATCGAACACTTGTTGTTTTGCCCGTCACTCCTACCGGGGTATAGGCCGCCCACAAAAGATCGCCAGAGACTTCTGTCCTGTGCCATCCCCTCAAGCTGACTCCAGGTGTGGCCCAGTTTAGTAATGTCCGCCTCAAGGTTACGTCGCCAGGTGTTTTTTGGTCGACCCCTTCTCCGCTTGCCTTGAGGGTTCCACCTCAATGCCTGTCTGGTAATGTTGTTTGGCGGCTTACGTAGGGTGTGTCCTATCCAACCCCACCTTTTCTTCATGATCTCGTCCTCTACCGGAAGGTGAGAGGTTCTCTGCCACAGGTTGGCGTTGCTGATGGTGTCTGGCCAGCGGATCTGGAGAGTTCTTCTTAGGCAGCTGTTTATGAAGGTCTGAACTCTCTTTACGGTCGACTTGGTGGTTCTCCAGGTCTCTGCTCCATACAGAAGGACTGACTTCACGTTGGAGTTGAACAGTAAGATCTTGGTAGTCAAGGAAATTTCTTTGGAGCTCCAGATGCTCTTGGGCTGTATGAAAGCTGCTCTCGCCTTTCCGATCTTTGCCTTGACGTCCGCGTCTGTGCCACCCTGCTGGCTGATAATGCTGCCCAAGTACGTGAAGGACTCCACGTCTTCCAGGGGACTTCCATGCAGTGTGACTGGGTTGTTACTGACATAATTGATCTTGAGGCTCTTGGTCTTGTCTTTGTGGATGTTGAGGCCAACCTGTGCTGATGTGGCTGCCAGTACGTCGGTCTTGTCCTGCGTTTGCTGCTGACTGTGGGACAAGAGCGCTAGGTCATCGGCAAAGTCCAGGTCCTCAAGCTGACTCCACAATGTCCACTGGATCCCATTTCTCCGCCCATTGGTGGACGTCTTCATAATCCAGTCGATAGCGAGAAGGAAACGGCGACAGCAAGCAGCCTTGCCTCACGCCAGTCAGCACTACGAAGCTGTCTGCGTGCTGTCCTGCATGGATGAATCTGCAGGACATTCCGTTGTAAGTGTTCTTGATCAGGTTCACCAGCTTGGTTGGGATGCCGTAGTGGCAGAGAAGTTACCAGAGTGTCTCTCGGTCCACGCTGTCGAATGCCTTCTCATAATCAACAAAGTTGATGTAGAGCGAAGAATTCCACTCCAACGATTGCTCGACTATGATGCGAAGAGTAGCTATTTGCTCCGTACACGATCTGTTCTGCCGGAAGCCCGCTTGATCGTCTCGTAACTGTGGACCTACGGCCTCCTTCATCCTCTCCAAGAGGACCCGGTTGAAGACTTTCCCTGGTACTGACAGGAGTGTGATTCCGCTGTAGTTGGAGCAATTGCTGAGGTCGCCTTTCTTGGGGATCTTGATGAGGTATCACTCCTTCTAGTCAGTCGGTATTTCTTCTTCCTCCCAGATCTTCTCAAAGAGGGGGTATAGCATTTCCATTGAAGCCTCTAGGTCTGCTCTGAAGGCTTCTGCTGGGATGTCATCAGGTCCAGTTGCCTTGCCATTCTTCAGCTGGGTGATGGCTTTTCTGATCTCGTCTCTAGTGGGGTTGTCACAGCCTATGAGGTGATCTGCGTTGGCTGGATGGATTTCTGGGGGATTTAGTGGTTCTGGCCTGTTCAACAGTTCTTCAAAATGTTCTGCCCATCTATTCATTTGTTGTTCTGTACTTGCTATGATCTTTCCCTGCTTGTCCTTTACGGGTCTCTCTGTTTTGCTGTACTTGCCGGACAGCTTCTTGGTGATGTCGTACAGTTTCTTCATGTTTCCACTTCCGGCCGCTTCTTCTGCCTCTGCTGACAGTCCTTCAACGTAGTTTCTCTTTTCTATCTTGATGCTTCTTTTCACTTCTCTGTGGGCGTCAGTGTACTCTTTGTGTACCTTTATTTTTGTAGCTCTTGTCCTACTGCTATTTACTGCTGCTTTCTTCAATTTCCGCTCGTGGATTTTGCGCAATGTTTAGACAGAAATCCATTCTTTCTGCCGGTGCTTCATGGGGTCTAGTACTTCTTGGCATGATGATTTTACTGCCTCCTTAACTTTCTGCCATCTGTTGTTCACATTGTCTTCCTCATCTTCAAAAAGCTCTTGTAGCACTTGGTACTTGCTGTTAAGCGTCAGTCTGTATTCTTCTTTAGTTTTTGCATCTTTCAACAGGCTGATGTTATACTTTGTTTTCTTCTCTTTTGTGCCCATCCAGTTCTTCTTTAGTTTAAGTTTCAGTCTTGCGACAACTAAGTGGTGGTCAGATGCCACATCTGCTCCGCTCTTCACCCGCACATCTTACAGGGATCTTCTGAACTTCTTGGCTATGTAGATGTGGTCAATCTGATTTTCTGTCACATGGTCTGGTGATATCCATGTGTTCTTGTGGATTCTCTTGTGGGGAAAGATGGTACCCCCGATGACCAGGTTGTTCAGTGCACAAAGGTCTGCGAATCTCTTTCCATTCTCGTTCATCACCCCCAGGCCGTGGATCCCCATGGCTTGTTCATACCCTGTGTTGTCTGACCCAGTTTTGGCATTGAAATTACCCATAAGGATGGTGATGTCTTTGTCTGGGAAGTTCTCGACTATGTTCTGTAGTCTGTTGTAAAACTGTTCCTTCTCTTTTTTTTCGCCTACATTTGTTGGAGCGTAGCACTGTATGACATTCATCTTTATTTTCTCCTTCTTGGTCCTAAACGTTGCCGTGAGGATTCTGGGCCCGTGTGGTTCCCATCCTATCAGTGCATTATATGCTTGCTTCGACATCATTAGCCCCACCCCCTGTGTGTGAGGCGCGTCATCTTCCTCATGTCGCGAATACAGTAGCATCTCTCCTGTCATCAGTCTTCTTTGTCCAGATTGAGTCCATCTTGTTTCGCTAATGGCCAGTGGGGATAGGTTGTAGTTCCTCATCTCTGCTGCTACCTGTGCTGTTTTTCCTGCCTCATACATTGTCCTCACGTTCCGAGTTGCGATGTTAATTCTCCTGTTTGACAGAAGGGTGGTCTAATTTATGGCTTTCGCGGGCTCGCGGCTTTCACCACACAGCGTCATAAGTCTTCCAGAAGAAGATCCTTCGTCCCTCAGGCTTTCTGTTTCTGGTTATTCTTCTGTTGGCTTTTTTTGTAGCAAGTTGGGTTTTACAGGATCGGGTTGCTAGCCCCACGCGCAACCCTCCTCCATTTACATCCGGGCTTGGGACCGGCAATGGCGGATTTAATCGAACACTTGTTGAGCGATTATTTGGATATCAATACGCTCAAGAAATTTCCACAAACACAAGATCTCGTGAATGGGTTACAGGACTGCCAAGTGTGATAGCCGCATTAAATAATGAAATTACACGTGGAATTTCTATGAAACCATCAATGCAATCACGAAAAAACGCATACCAGTATAACGACATGACTCTTTCTCAAAACAACCAGTACTAGGTACTGTGACTGTCAGATATTTATATGAAGTTGGGGAGCTTGAAGGAGGGGGTAAAAAAAGAGTGACTGACCCAGTCTGGAATGTAAAATTTCCAGTGTGGTAAGATCCACAGGTAGACCTGGAACCTACAGATTAGATTCAACTGCTACTCAACGTGGATTTGTCCGTGAACAATTACAAGTAATTCCTGAAGATATTCAATTACCACCGCCTTCCCGAAAGTGAAGGTTCACTGGCCCCCCAGGGAGCTAGCGCCCCTACGTCAATTTCTCTCAAGACAGGTCAGCATCACATTTTCACGTGTATGGCCACGACTACTATTAATTTTATCCACGGTAAATTGTCTTGGATTATTATTCGAGTAATGCATTACAGTTCGCACAGTGATTATTTTGTTGTTGTCGTAGCGTCATGATCGTCAGCACATCAAGATCAAACTCGCGCTTACATTTTTTGTCACTTTGTTGATACCCAGCTAATTTTTTCCTTGTATCATCACCATTGCCCTGAGTTTGATCCTTGTCCACAATGGTGCAGTTATCCTGAATACATTCTGGGATAACCCTCCGTAGTTGAGATATTTTCGTCACTCTTGATACGGCTAAATAAACTAAATTTGACCATTTGATACGATCATCGATAATCCATATCGTAGTATCCGAAATAGTTAATCCCTGGGATGAATTAATAGTTATAGTATATCCTAGGGTCGAGCACGATGCTGCAGCCTCGAGTGCTTTCTCAACTACACCCACATCGACGACAACAAAATCATTCAGTACAAGTTTTTGTTTCTCATGGGTTCCAGGAATCGATACATCAATATTTTGTTTACTTGTATCTGCTGGGCAATAACACAATGGGACACGTAGACCTGGATATTTCTCTCGATGAAGCAGAAATAATCGCTGCTGAAGTTAATCACGAACACATTTCATTTATGCAACTATCAGGTCACTAGGATGCCATAACTTCCAAAAATCCTCGTTCGTTGTTTCTGGAATTACTTTACGCATTATAGAGCACTGGACGCTATCCGGCTGCAGTCGTATTAATGTTTTAAATTCTTTCAACGACTCATCGATTGCCTTGTGGTCCTCGAGCATTCCCTCATAATAATCGACAGATGCTTTTAACTAACAGTGTGGGGATTCGCCGACAAAAGGGGGATTGGGTTGGCCGTGATCGTCGCACATAATAACGGCTGTAGTTTTGGTCAACAGCCATTGAAGAAACATTTTTATCACGTCTACGGATGCCGTGCAAATCTCATCCCAGATAATAATCTTAGGAATATATTTCTCGCCCATCCTTTCTGGGGTCCATGCATCTCCTTTCCATCGAAAGAAACTGTGATATATATGTGACTTAATTCCTCGTTGTTTCGTCTTTCAGGCGAGCCGGTAAGTCGGAGTCAGCACCACCATATCATTGTTCAGGAACAGATTTATTGCGCGTGTCGTTTTACGGGACCCGCCTTGCCCATTAAGATAAACAGTTTTATACCTAGCAACAGAGTCGTGTACAGGTGGCGCTGAGGACGGTTGTGACAACTGTGAATCCCTGTAATATTCAGGTAGCGGCTTACAATCTGCAGATTCCGAATAATCAAGTATAGTCTCATTGACTCGCCAACTACCCCATGGAGCATCTCCTGCCCTTATATCACATTCATCTAACAATCCAGTATTTGTTTTATCGATATAAAATGAATCTGTGGTAACTCTAATCCCTGTATCAGGAAATCTGTTTATCATTGGTATCAGATTTATGGAACCATACGCTAACATCGAAGATCTTAAATTAGTATATTGCGGTGAATTCCCATCATAATAATACACAATAGTACCCAGCTTAGTTCCATCGTTCAAGAATACACTCTCTGTGTACGCAAGCGTGTCTTTGCCTGTTGTGTCTTTGATTATAAAATCAAGTTCAGCCTCGTCGATAATTATTTGTGTACAGCTTCGTCGATGATGCGATGAGGCTCCTTGTCTAAATTTACCAATGAAGTGACGTCTCGCAGTTGTAGTCGGGTTCTGGCATCCAAACTTGTTTTTGTGGCCAATACGAAATTATTGCCTCAATCACTGTCAGCGATAACAGTATCGCCGCATCAAGCGTATATCGTAATAATGCTATTGGAACCCAGCCACGTTCATTTCTTGCACATTAATCGTTGGGATTTATCTCTGGATCAGGTTTATTAAAATGTCGGCCAAACCAAGCCACAATAACAGGATGAATCCCCTTAGCAAATCCAAATGACACAAGGAATGCAAATCCTGTCAAGTCGAAGTCAGGTAGGGGTCCATTTATCGATACCCTAGTGATCGTTTAAAATACGGGGCACACTCACCCATCCCAAGAAAACTTCCAGGATAACATGCAACTATGTCAACGGAGATAACTTCGTTGAAATCATATTTGGTATTCCACAGCCCTCCATGCCCATAATAGTCACACGATCGCTGAATACCTTCGAGAAATTCTTTCGACGTTGGTCTCCATGAATTTTTCTTATGGACAAAATGAGCTACCACAGACGGAACAGTAAAACAATTACTCAGTAATCGTTCTATCTCTTCGTTGTCGTCGGTGTATTTTCGTGCGACTTCAGTCATCGTTGCATGAAGAGATTCAGCACGATAAAGATCACCGCACGGTCGCACAAACTTTTCAATTCGTCGTTGCTCTTCATCAATCTGAAACAACCACGCAGGCACTGGATCGGTTTTACTGATTTCACGAATATATTCAAATATATCACCGTCAATATCAGCACCAACAGTGTTAACACTGGGAACATATTTAACTCGTTTATCTCGTGAAAATATTGTTATACTTGATGTCCAAGCGTGAGCGTTATGGCCAATTAGTGCAATTGGAGCTCTGTTTTCAAGTACAAAACCTAGCCGGTTATTGTTTTAACCGTTATGGGAAATATTAAGGTCTTTTCTAACTCAGCAATATTGCTAATTGTGGCCCCACTTGATCGCACTCTAGCCTCCCATTGATTTATTTTATCACGTCGTAACGGTGGCAGACCCTTCCCTCGTAACGCGTTCTTAAAGAGTTCAGTGATTCTCTGGGCGACACAATTTAAAATATCCCCACCCTCCTCGCACTTGTACCACCGGTCGCTAGTGATCCTCGCATTGGTGCAAGCGCGTTAACATCAGGCTCATTTAACGGATAAATAGCATAAACCGCTGCAGTCATCGGATATGCTTTCTCGTAATACGGTTTGTCAACCCCAGTTAACATTCCTGGTCTAGAATTTCTATCTAACACAGCCACCCAATTGGTGCTAGCACCAGGGCGCTAGCGCCTCCGCGGTTTTGTGATTCACGAACAGGGTCACGTTTATCACGGATAATCCAAGTTACATCGCCATTGTAGTCGACCACTGCAACGATAAATTTTATTCTGAAAAAATATCTTTGTCCGTCCAGTAAATAATCCACGATTTTCCTTGCTCGTTGATCATTCATGGTAGCATCAATCTGGTTAATATCAATGAGAGTGGTGTCGTGTCTAACTCTTGATGTTGACAACACATGGATTGCCCCATCACGTCTAAACTCGCTCTTGGCCCCGCGTATACTATCAAGTAATTTCAAAATGATCCCCAGCTGCTAGCACGCGGCAGTCCACGTCTTTTGGACCCGCTGTTGGGGGTGTCGTTGTCAATCTGTCAAGATCAAATCACCCGCTCTGACCAAGGGCCCAGAGCTCTATTGCAGATAATCGTGTAATTAATTCATATATAAATGGCTCGAGCAAAGAATAATTGCAAATGGTTGCCTATTGGATCCACCACCCCGTGTGTGAAGGCGGGTCAAGGGCCAAAACCGTGTTTGAAATGCAATAAGAGGGTCCGGGGGATGACTATTTTGTGCGTGGAGTATGGAGGCAGAAATTACAGAGCGCTGAAACGGTATTATGATAAGAAAAATGATGACTCCAGCAAAAGCACTCCAATCGTGGATGCAAGCGACTATCTCGCTAGATTTTCGGGATCATCCCCGGCTGTTGACATCACGGACCCTGAGTAAAGTCTACGATCCAGTGCTACAATATTGTTTTGTTATATTTTTTTTCTAGTAATTGATTATAATTTAGACAAGTAATATTTACTATACAAAAGGAGCAAGGAAACAACGACGATAAAGTTGGAACACAAGCATATGAAACACTTGCGTTTCGAGCACATCCTGTAGTCAGCAATTATGAAGCATCGCGCGAGAGTGTGATTAGAAATTGTCGAATAAAAAAAACAGTCGGTGCTGTTAGTAATACTGGCTATCTCAGGTTCAATGCTGGGAAAAGAAAAAATATCTCTATCACAGGTTTATTTATGAATGTTATAATGGCGTGATCTCCGATGGGTTCGTGGTAAATCATATTGATTCGAATCCAAGAAATAATTGTCTGCGAAAACTGAAGTTGTTACAGAGCGCGAAAACTGTAAGCAAGGAAACACTGGGAAAAATACCATGAAACGTCCACGGCGCGTAGTGTCTGTAACTCCACAAACGAAAAAATAGTATTTTCATCAATGACAGCAGCCGTCAAATATTTCGGTATTGTCCGAGCTTCAGTATGGCGTGTGGCAGAGGGGACAATAATTCAACATTATCAAAGAATATAATCATCAAATAAAATTTCAATATTTTTTCATTATGCCCCAAAACAACAACAACAACAACAACAATCAACTGGCAATGAACTAATCTGGCGCAGACAAAAAATAAATCAGCTCGTGCTATCTCTATTTTTTTACAATGACAATGTGATTTAAACAAATATTTATTATCATAATGAATTACGGAAATATGAATACGATTATTTCTGAGATTGAGCGATTAAATAATAATCCGTCGCCTTCCATCGATAGTGAAAGCTGTATACAACTTAATGATCAACTTGACCCCCAAAATATCATGGATGAATTTGAAACAATCCAAGAACGAAAATCCGAGGAAAAGTATACGCTCCTCGGGGAATATCGTCTTATTAAATTAATTCAACACGCGCTGAGATTATCTCTTGCACGTGTGGGGGATTCACAAGTCCTCTTATTCTCCCCACTGGCTACCGCGACTGAGAAAATCCGGTCAGCGTTATCTGCTGAATATGAAGTAAAAAAAAAACATTATTTTTAAATTAAGACAGCTAAATAAATTTATGCTTGAAAGCAAAGATGATTCACTGTAAACGACAAAATTGCTAGCTAGCTTAGCGAGGAAAAGTTCTGACACCTGAGAAGATTGGAATGTCGCGTGTGTAGAGTTGCGGTTTTCATTCATTGACTGCCGGCTACTGGAATGTTGCGTGACCTACCGAGCGGCGGCTAAACAAGCCATTGATTGCAATTACAGTAATCGTAGTTGTCAACACTGGCTGGCTGGAGGGAGTGGTGTAAAAATAAATATTAATTTTTGTACCTCCTTTTTTTGTTCCTTGCCAAGGAGGGCCAACGCCGAGTATCTATCTTTACACAACCCTATCTTGCGCATAAGACTAATCGAGAGTACTTCATTTCTCATGTCCAAAAGATAATTAGTTTGGTCTGTGAGGCGAAAGTATATTCGGGACAACGAAGGGTTATGCGTTCGCAAATACACTGGATTTACTGAAACTAGATTAATCAGGTGGCCCGGGGCGCATCTGGGTTAAAGGAATATAGAATATAGCCTTGGGCTGCTTGTTTTAATATTTTAAGGTCTTCGTGATAGCTACCTTCGACAACATCAGCAACTAAATTGACCGAAGTCGTGGAAGTGATCATGACAACACCAGGGGATATTTGTCGTCCACCCCCGTTTGGGTTGTTATTGTGTTTTAGTATCATTGCTGCGTCCGAAATATTTTGCGATGCAGTGACGATAGCAGGAAACTGTTCGTCAATGATATCGGTGACAGAATTTCTCATTCCATCGACGTCAAGTCCGAGCAATTTGAACGTCGGCAGCGCTGCCTCTGTGATCTTAAAATATCTGAGATACTGGTTCTTGTACCAGCCCCCCCCCCCGCCCCAGCGTCCGAACGCTGCAGCGTCTCACTGTACATCTGCAATCATTCGACTGGTTGCGTTACTGTATCTAACACCGACCGCTAAAACATGTCAGCGTCAGCGACCACGGCGTTTAGATTTTGTATCGTAGCCATGATTCGCTGTCGAAGGTCATCGTTGGAGTATTCGAGCGCGTACTGCGTCAACAGCTTTCGTAATTGTTTCTGCATGTGTTTGTGTTGGAGCGAGATGTCATCAGTGAGTCGTCGTCCGGCTATACCTATTTTATAAGCTTTGTCGACGTCGTCCCATATGCTAAGTATGTTGTGATCCGCATACACCCATGGATTACTCGCAGAACTGCCTGTGACCATAACCCCGATAATTCCAGGGATTTTTTTTTTTTTTACTGGGTTCCCATGCGAGAAGGTTTTGATATTTCGGTGGGGTTATAAATGCTTGCAATCTAAGTGTAAACTCATCGCGGGTTGGTGTTGGTAGTGGTGTTTGCGCTGGGGGTGCCACTTCTGGCCATCTTAACACAGTTCGAATCGATGACTGATATATATCCACGGCATACTCGGATGTGGGTATTTCTAACGCAGCACTTAACGTTGGCTCGTGTACCGTTATTGCAATTTTAGATTCCTTTTCTATGATGGATTTAATTCGACGTTGAAATTCATAATTGATTTGTTCGATTTGATAACTGCCAGTAGGGATGCCGACAGTTTGCCAGTCAGGGGTTCCATCCGATTTATTTTTGTACGCAACTACTAGTGAATAATTTGGCTGGTAATCCACCAAACAATTTTTATCTAATATTAGGCCAGCTATTATACACTCGCAATTGTGCCAGTGCTATTTCACGAGACCGACCGTTCAGGGCTCGAAGCGGTGTAGGAAAACTAATATCAAATTTTGGTTGCGTTGACGCCACGGATATCATTGTAGTGGTAGACGGTGCGGTATTTACAGCTATTTGTTCTAGTAATTCTCGAATTTCACCGCCTGCCATCGCCATTGATTATTTTATACCCTTGATTCTAACTGAGGTCTTTCCGATGCTAGTAATGGTTGGGGCACTGGGGGGGAGGGGAGGGTGTCCCATCCAATTGCCTCATAGTAAATTTTATAGTCATCGTATCAAATTCGCATCGCAGTCAGTAATATACAATAATTCAACGCCGACGATATCAGCGATGGTAATCTGATGTACGCATGTGTTACCGTGGATAGCAACTCTGTGTACTCATGTAATTTATCAGTTAAGCATGTCGATAATTTCTTGGCTATGATATTAGCGAAAGCAGCAACCCCTGTTATAACAGCCATACCAATTCCCACCACTGGGGCTATCACGTAGGTGGCTGATAATGTACCGATTAACGTCATCGTTCCATCAACTACGGCTGATGCCGCGTACACAGCAACATCAATAACCACAATGCGTCGACGGTATTTTCATTATTGTTTTGCCGTATACGCGTCTATCATATCGCTCAGCGATCGCTGCCAGTCACGGGCTTGATCGAATCTGTAAGTGGAATCGTAATTCATTGAATAGGACAATGAGGGGTGGTCATTATGTGGAGTGCTATTACTCTAAGTAATTAATACTTTAAGTATTAACTAAGTGACCAGTGAAGGCACTGATGCTACAAATTCCAGACACCACCAGTAAGTGGCTGCGGTTAATTTTTGATCATCGGGGTCCAGTATAAATGTTTCTTCGGTGCCTTGATTTAACACGATTGACACAGCCCCAGAAAATTCATGGGTCGAATGGTGCTATGGATACTTGGTAAATATCCTAAATTTTGCAGCATTGAACACGAACAGCCTGTACACACCAGTGACCTCAGCGGTATGTGTGATGGAGTTATTATTATCCCTTGACCATGTGGCGAGTCCTGATGCTACTGTGGATACAACGTTGGTGGGCGGAGTCGTATGCGGAACACCAATCGGTTTTATTTTTTATTCGACTGCTGCAAGTTTAATGTTGGCCATCATTGGATTTCCAAATAACTCAACGACAACTCTATTTATGGTTCTGCGAAAATTTGTAAACGCGGTCGCACGAATAGTATAATCTGATCTAAGATTAGCTAATCCGTCATTAAGTATCATCAACGTAGTCCTTATCGCATTGTCACTGTTGTCGACATAAAAGTTTGCTGCAGCGTCGTCGCTCGAGTCTGGTTCTCTCACATTAACAATTTTATTTCTATTCATGTTGAGTTCGCCGGCCATCGTGTCGCCGGCTGATTGTACACATTTAGCAACACTTTTTATAATTTCTCATTTCTGATAGCTGCGATTGATACACTAGAGTCTCGGATTTTTCCATCATCTGTAAATACTGGAAGATTATCAGATGTGGCCCCGAGAACTCGTCGGATAATATAAGCGAGTTTCACATTGGATGTCATTAGCCTGCCATGCTGGTCCTGAAAAATAACAACTTCATCTCGATCAACCCCAGCAAGACACGTAAAATCAGAAAGCTCATCTTAAGTGGCATATTTGGACAAATCAGCATCGCCAAGACTAGGGTGGCTTTTAACCCTCCTACTTCTAACGCTAGAAGACGAGCTCCCATAAATATCT
This sequence comes from Megalonaias nervosa, assembly GCA_016617855.1. Classification (NCBI taxonomy): domain Eukaryota; kingdom Metazoa; phylum Mollusca; class Bivalvia; order Unionida; family Unionidae; genus Megalonaias; species Megalonaias nervosa. The sequence goes on from JAECUM010024055.1 coordinate 17,688, forward strand.
ACTACATTATAAACGTTTAACCTGTTTAAAACGACCACTTGTATATTCGTGCACAGCTTTATGGGGGGGGGGGGCAGATGGGGCGATCTTGATACTGCATCAAGTACAGCAAGTACTTCTAGACCACATACAGGCGGATCTGTTATTGTTTTGTGTTGGCAACGTGGAGAATACCAGATCGGTAAGACGCTCTGCATTCTACTGCTATAGTGTAAAACTTCTGGCGGCGGGGCGAGTTCATACGAATCAAAATAAATAATACCACGTGGGTCAACAGCATAGGCAACCCAGTGAGTGCCCGCACCGGACTGCGAGTCCAGATTAATGATACCTGTTTCCACACGATTTGGTTTGTTAGGTAATTGATCGCGCATAAAAACGTCTCGAAAGTTTTTAATGTTTCATCGACGAGAAGCTTCGAGTAAATCAAAATTAGACATAGGAAGCTTTACTTGTTTCAGCGAAACGTTCCTTGCAACCTTACACCCAGACCGTACCAAGAAGTTGGAGTTGCGGGCAATCTTAGACCCTGCCCGCCCTTTTTTTGGAAGAAGTTTTTAATCCGTGCCCTGTAGCTTTCCTTAATTTATCCAGTGCAGCTCCTATTAGAAGAGTATGGATTGCAACGGCTTCTGACCCTGGTGCAGTCACTAACCTTGACATAGCTTCAGGAAGTGGAAATGAAAGTATATCCCTGGGTGATCTTATACCTCACCCTCTCTTGTGGGGGGAAGAAGAAGTTTTTAATCCGTGCCCTGTAGCTTTCTTTAATGCCATTCCAGCAGCAGTTCCAACTGCACCAAGTTCAGCTGCCTTTGCAAAAGCAGGGGCTGCAGCGGGATGATATGACATTGTAAATATCAAAGACGATTTAATTACTGATGGGATCGGATCATAAAATGATCTGGATACATGTTTTCCAATGGGGCATCAATGACTCTCATTCGTCCACCCACACCATCAAGCAGCAAAGTTTTGTCTGATAATATAACAGCGATTGCTCGATACTCACCACTAGCTGGCAGTGCACCTACTCGAGCCCGAAAATGTATGTCAACGACAAATTGTCTAAACAAATCTAGGTGTTCCAGCGATAAGTAATAAATCGGATACAGCGTCGAGAAATCCCGCTGAGATATCTGCAAACCCGAATCCACATTTTGATCAAGTTCCATGAATGTCATCAATCGATGATACGCACGTGCAACATGATTATTTCCAAAGTCCAGCAACACGTCTTCATATGGCTCTTGATGTCCATTTATCCTCAAAGAAACTTCACTAACCCCAAGTGTGTCAAATACCACATGATTTTTTATTTGAGAATCCTGTCGTTCGTCGTCCTGAAAAGCTATAAATACATGTCGTGGTGCTGAAACCCCCTGTTGTGATGCGTTCTGCCGTGCAAATGTACCAACAGTTGCGCTTTTAATCGAGTCAGTGGTCATCGTCAGCCATGACAACGTTGACTTATCATCTTGATCCATAAACGATAACAATCGTTGCTCTTCGGTCAGCGACGGTGTCATTGTTGGCATCCTCAACGAAAGTTTTGTCAGCGTCACTTTTCCATGAAGCGCCACAGTTGCAGCTGGATCAACTCCTTCAGCGTGCCAGATTGCATCGTTGTCCATGACTTTTCGCACGAGTACAACTGTGTTTGGCCCCAAAGATGACTTTTCTAACATTTCTGCAGAAACGAAAGATATGTGAGTGGTATTGCACAGCTAAAACTCCCTCGTGCATCAATTTGATTTTTACGTGCTGTGATCCCAGATTAAACTCATTTGCAAAGGATAAAATTTCAAAATCGGTGTCGGTATCCGCAGCAGTAACTTTTTAGGGGTGCCGAAAAGTATGAGGTCGACCGTCGACATTTTATCAAAGGTATCTTTTGCAAACATCTTTGACGGACCAGCGGACCGTGAGTAATCATCTGAATATCTTGCGAAACCCAATATCGTCGTGGCAACATCGACGTAATCGTGACACACCTCGATCTCTCGGCCGTCGATAATATATCGTGCACTGTTAAATAATGCCATAATTCCGTTATTAACAAATCCACCTTGCTGAGCACCACATGCAGTATCATCGGTTTTTACAAGTTCACCCTGAGCTTTAATGAATGCCTCGGCGGGAAAGAATTATCTACTTGTATCTTGAACTTGTAGTTCGATTCGTCCACTTTGGTTTGGGTCTCGTGCGTCATAAGAATAACATTGATAATCACGTATCGATTCATCTTTAAGGACTGGGGCGTCCATGTCAAATGCGGGATCAGATACACGCTTGAACATCTTATCACTAATTCATTATCGCCTATCACGAAGACCATAGTAGATTAATCCACCGCGGGTCAACCCACTTCTCGCAACTAGACTTGCGGTTATATTTTTCTCTCTCTCTCTCTCTCTCCGATTCTGACAGTGGTACGGATGCACTAGCTAATGCGGCTAGCCGCGCATTTGCAGCTTGATTTATGACTTTACTGACATTTGCTGGCATCACTTCAGTGTTTGGAAGTGTAACTGGCAGTGGTTTTCATCTGCGTATTAATCGTGCTAGTCGTTCCTTGATCGCAGAAAATGCTTTACTAGCAATATCACCTACAGTACCAATACCTTTATCACGAACAACATCAATAGCTTTCATTCCTAGGTGCTTTACAATCGGTATCGCTTTTGGGGACATCTTTCTGAATAGACCCTGAATAACATCACCGAGTCCATCTCCGTGGATCGCTTTGTATACAGGCAATCGCGAATTTTTCACTCTCACCATGCGAGGTCGACATTGAGTATTGTGTATGATCATTGTTATTTTTCATGTCAGTGATCATTAGATGTGATCAATCACTATAATAATCGTTGGCAATTTCATCGATAAGTGACTGATAAACATCAATATCCATAGCGCCACCAGTAAATAATCGCTGACAAATAGCAGCTGCTTCATTGATAATTTCAGGGAAATTATTACCAGCCCGTAGCCCAGCAATTAATATCTCTAGTCGATCAACGTCAGCAATGACGTTACTGGGGCACGGGGTAACAAGACCACTTCACCTGGTAGTACTTGTACCAGGCATGGGAAGACCACTTCCAATAGCAGCAGTATCAATATCATCAAGTCAATCTGGCGATGGTGATCTCGAAGCTGGGGGATCTCTTTCTGCTTCTAGTGTTTCCTTCCTTGTTACAGACAGAGATTTTTCACTTGATTTCTTCGTTTCTTCACTTGCCTTTTTAAGTTGGCGCTTTATTTCTTCTTCTTGTTGTCGCCTTTATTTGTTTACTCGTTCGATATACTCGTTTTGCTGCCCAATTAAAATTAATAAAGTCTTCATCGTCAGCACTTGCGGTGTCAATATCGTTAGTAATGCGATACATATATTTCCGCCAATCATTACGACTTCTTACACTTCCAGCATCCTCAGGTTTCATATATTTTTGTTGTTCGTTAAACCCAAATACAGTAATTTTAATTACTTGTTTCGGATCCCTGATAGCGGCAATACTTTCAGGGGTACATTTATCTATCATCTCGACTCTTGCTGGCCGACTTTTTGTTTTTGGTGTGCGATCTTTCTCGTCCTCGTGAGTTTGGTCAGTACTCTCAGCTGTTTTTATTGTGGATTTAGCTGTGTCTATTAATGGAAGCAAGAGCTTATCAGTGGATTTTGTAACGGGCTTAAATAATTCTGATGCACTTTCCGCGAATCCCTCCCTTGCTTCTTCTGTAATTGCTGTTTGACAGAATCACGGACAGGGAGATATTTTTTAATCGCCTCTAGTCGCTGTCGCGCTAGTTTAGTTGTACGAGATTCCATAGTCAGTGCAGACTCGCTCATTATTATTGATATAATACTGATCTAATTACAAACCATACTCTCTGTCAGCTTTTTTAATCCCCCGTACACTCACTTGCCGTCGCTATAACAACCACAACAACAAAAAATCACTTTAAGGCCGAAGGAAATATCGCCCCGCGCTTGACACTCATAAACAATAACAAACACGGTCGACTGCACTTAACTAACTGGTTTTCACGGCGGGTCAGCCGGTCAGCCAATGAACGTACTCGGCGTGGAAGATATTGTACCTATTGCCATGTAAACAATACCAGGGACCGCCGCATTTTTAGTTCGCCGTACAAGGATTATACTGGATTTGATTTCACTTACAGTTGGAGGATTTGGTTTCCCATAGCAGCAGGGATGGCGGATCGGACGGTAGTACGCTACTGCCAATATGTTATTTTTAAGTCTTCTCTCTTTTCAGACAAAGAAGATGAACAGATATCATAAGGATAAGTTACTCGCACTCAGTGTGCTAATCCTTCATGTCCTCATTACAAACTGTCAGGACGGTCCAGCTGGTGGTGATGGAGGAGGAGGGTCCAATGCAGGAGGAATGGGTCCTTTCGCTGCGGCAGGAAATGTTGGGGGAGCTTTTGGCGGTGGCAGCGCTAAAAATATTAATGGGGATCAAGCCAACGGTAAAGGAGCTAGTCCATTCGCAATGGCGGCGGGCAATGCCGGAGGAGGAGGAGGAGGAGGTCCATTTTCTGCCGCGGCAGGGGACGGAAAGAATGGTCAGGGAGGGGGAAATCCTTTCGCCATGGGTGGGGGGAATGGAGACAAGCAGAATACAGGAGCTAATCCATTCCAGATCGCCACAGATAACAGCGGTCCTTTCCAGTCGTCATCTCAATTAGAGGGAGGTAAAAAAAAATTGACTTCATTTCTGCATGAATAGTTTAATGTTACTTTTTCTACACAAATAATCATCTTAACTCGTATCTGTGCATAAAAAGGGTAAGAAGAAAACAAATTTTTTTATCTCATCTTCTCCAGCTTTGGCTTTCCTTATAGAGCCCAACAAGAAGTATATATATATATATATATATATATATATATATATATATATATATATATATATATATATATATATATATATATATATATATATTGAGCTCTTTAGGAAACTATAGATACCTTTATCAAAGGCACACGTATTACGAACGACACAAAATCAACCAAAAACTGAATATATGCAGGGTGATAGTGGGGATGATGCAATAAGGGGCAAATTTACTAGTTCACTTTCCCCTAGATTTTGCTTGATTTTAAATTATTTTAGATGCATTTATATCATGAAAACAAATCCATCCAATGTGCCGTTATTATAGTTGGAAGAATATTACTCGTAAGCAAATCATTACCATTATTTCAGGTAAATTCTCAAGAATTCAGTGATAAAACCATATATCAACTTTAGAACGTATTAGGAATAGCAACCCAGCAGAACAAAATTCCGTTATGTAAAAAAGTGATGATTTGCTTTATAAAGACATTTCAACGGACATGATTAGTTCATACGTCACCGGGCACTCGCTCATTCGAAATTTCTTAAGCGCAAGAGTCGCCTTTTCAGGTAGAAGAAAGCAAGTATTTTACAAAATCATCTGTTATACATCAAGCCGTAATAGTTGCAGTACCATTATATGGGACATAGTGTGTGTATTCCAAACGTTTTCCAGAGCTCTAAAACTGTAAAAGTCTTTCCCGTGTGCTCCGGTAAATGTTTGAATCAAATGAATCGTTCTTGATCGTCATCTTTATGTAATCAATTACAAAATGAACTAAGTTTTAACTAATCACCACCACCACTAACAACAACAACAACACCTAAAAAGCAATTGTACATCATTTACATTTGTACATCCCATTTTTGATTACGGTTTTCGTTACAAAACGCAAGCTTCAAGAACCAACTCCATCTACCCTGATAAAACTCATCGGAGGTATATGTGGTGCCACTAAGTGGTTTGTGGAGTCTACGAAATGGAAAAACCTATCGATGAAACAAGGAAAGCTTGCATTTGCTCATTTAAAAAAATAGGGATTGGAACCGATAACGATGGTGAGAAGTAAATGCTTCAACTATTACGTCAAGTCCAATTGTACCCGTCTCATTATTTCGGTCACATTCAAGTTTGTTTGATTACGAAACTTTTCTCTCGTAACTGCTTACTTACACGTACACACATTTTCATGTACACCCATTTTCATTTTCAGTTGACATGTCAAATACGGGAGGTATGTCGAGTGGTCCTGGGGGTCTGGCAGGAGGGGCTTTTGTAACTGATAACAACAACGCTAACCCGGGTCAACCTGGTCTCGATTCCGGCACAGGCACATACACTGGTGATGGTAGTGGGGCATCGAAGCCAAACTTTGGTGCAACAAGTGGCCAGTCAAATGCAGGACAAATAGACAATTCCAGGTTCGATACTGGAGAATATCAACAGATGGTTCAGGATATGTTTAAACCTGATAACTTTGATCAACAATTGGTTAATGGCAACCCTTTTGATGGTAAAGTATATGATTTGCCAAATTATGGTACTGCAGGATCGTCCTCCTCCGAAGGAGGAAATACTCATTATAACACCGCTAAAGATAGTAGCGTTGGATCCTATGCTAATATGGACGTATCATCCACAAATCTACAAAATCCATACGGTGACAATTACAGTGGAAAACAAACGAATTATGTGAAAAATGACAATGCGATGACTAACACAAATGCAGGGAATGGAAACTTCGGCAGCGGTCAGAGTAGTTCAACAAGCAGTGATTTGCTAAAGACACCATTCAGCGTTGATGCTGGAACTGGAAACAAGGACGCCAATAATAATGGGAACGGCGCAATGAAAAATCCTTTTGACATCTCGGGAATGGACAACACTATGCATGGCCAGTCTGACATATCTAACGGGGGCAACACAATGGGAAATTATAACACAGATTCCGATATGTCGAGCTCATTTTTAAACCAGTACAAAGACAATGGATTAGATGAGTTCGGAAATGTACATTTTTCAGAACTGCCTGCCAATGGTGGGAAGACTGGAACATTCGGACAACAAAACACTGGCAGTTTTGGTTCTCTTAATTTAGGGGACACGCCGTTTAAAATTCAGGAATCTAGCGAACTAAATCAGGGAATGTCACAACAGGTGGCGTATAATGATGACTACAACACGGGTGTGGCAGGAAACAAACTTGGTACTCCGTTTGGTACCGGTGATGATAATGATTTGTACAGGACGCCGTTCAAGTCTGGAGCTCCGAATGCGATATATGGACCAAATATGTCACCCTCAGGTTTTGGTGGGAACTCTGGTAACAATGGCCCCATGAATCTAGCCGGAAATCCCGGTGGGAACCCCTTCAGCCAGGGTGGAACCAGCATGGGTATGAACAGCATGCCAAGAGGTAGGTGTGCATTAACGTTAGAGAAGAAGCCTCGCTGGATTTTAGATAGCCAATATTCAGTTAATACCAATAAAATGTATAGCTTGTGTGCAACTCGCATAATCAATACAAAAAAAAAAGGTCTTGGATAGGTCTTCGCAAACTTGGCACATATATCTAAAAGTCACGCGAGAGGCTCACTGAACCAACCGAGGTTACTCGTACGTATTAACTAAGTTCCGCTAGTTTTCTATTGTGTGTGTGTGTGTGTGTGTGTGTGTGTGTGTGTGTGTGTGTGTGTGTGTGTCTTAGATTTTTGAACGTAGCTTTAACAATATTTCAGACCGCTCCGGTTGTCTAGTGGTTAGAGCGTCCGCCTCGGATGCGGGAGGTCGTGGGTTCGAACCCCGGCCGAGTCATACCAAAGACTCATAAAAATGGTACTAACAGCTGCCTCGCTTGGCGCTCAGCATTAAGAGATTAGTGTTAGGACTGGTCGGCCGGGTGTCAATATAATGTGATTGGGTGGGACATCATGTTACATGTCTGCGGCATGATGCCCCAGTGCTAGACATCACTATAAACTGCCACACTGCAGACATCGTAGCGATATCACTGACATTTTTTTAAAGCTACGTTAAAAATCCAAATCAAACACACACACACAATATTTCAGTCATATCGCCACGATGTCTGCAGTCTGGCAGTTTATAGTGCTGTCTAGCACTGGGGCATTATGCCACAGACATGTAGGCATCATGTCCCACCCAGCCACATTATCCTGACACCAGATCGACCAGTCATATCACTAACCTCTTAATGCTGAGCGTCAAGCAGGACAGTTGCTTGTACCATTTTTTTATAAGTCTTTAATATGACTCGGCCGGGGTTCGAACCCGCAACCTCTCAGCCACCAAAGGACCTATACAATTACGTACATTAATGCACGCAGATTCTTTAGTCATTGCATTTTGTTATTGTAAGGAAATTTTTAAAGCCATCTTGGATTTCTGACATCAGGTTTTAAATCTTCACCATTAAATGAAGAACTAAGGTCTTTCCGTATACAGGATATTTTCAAACGGCGACATTCCTCCAATGGAAAGCAAATCGTTTCTTTATAAAATGAGTGATCATTTTATCGTGACAGTTTTCATATTAGAAGCGAACTTACTAATGACACGTTAGACCTATTGTAATCTATCTTGATTTTTAAATTTGCACGGTTTGACCTCACGGATTCTCATTTCAACTCACATCTACCAGTTAGAATGTAATTATTGACCTCTTTCATTAATTCCTTGTCCTTTAGTGTTTGGCGGGCCATGTCTGAGAAGTTTAGCTATCAACCTTAGTTTATAATAGGGAACCGTGGTGGCTGAGGGGTTAGCGTGCCGAAAGGGTGCGGGTTCAAATCCTGAGGTGATATCGTCACAGTAGCGATGCAACTTTCATCATCACTGTAGCGATATAAATTACCACCCTGGGTCATCCACTGTGGTGTGTTCTTGGGAAAGGCACTGCACTCCAGTTACCTTGGCACGAAATAACCTATTTGTTTTGATGTGCCGTAAAGCACCAAAACATACAGATCTTCGTTTATGCACCATTTATGAAACTGAAGAATCAATCAATCAATCAAGCAGTTGTTATTTCTTTCATAAAGAGAGTTCAAGTCTTCATCCTACTTATTTATAGAAGCTACATGCAACAATCATTTCGTGCATGTATAATTTTTACCTGTTATTCGGCGGAAAACTGCTTATTGAAAGATTCTATAAGGTCATTGGTAAAGGTCAAGAAAAACGTGTCTGCATGTTAAACAGAGTAAAGTTTATCCCCTATATATTCATATGAAACCGGGACAGCGTATCACACACGTATGCAATTGAAACCGGGGCAATATATCACACATGTATGCATTTGAAACCGGGGCAGTATATCACACATGTATGCATATGAAACCGGGGCAGTATATCACATATGTATACATTTTAAACTAACTATGGCCAAACTAAATACAGCGCATTTTATTTATTTTTCTTTCAGGTCGTAGAAGCGTGTTAAGAACGATCTGGAAATAAGGGAATAGTTCTCAATGATATTTCCGATGTATCTAAATTATTTAGACTTAAATAAAAAGATTTCCTGACTTGTTAGTTTATACGGTTAAAACATGTTTGAAGGAAACCCTCGTGTCCCGATTTTAAAAGTTGTTACAGGTATAACCTTCGTTCGAGTATCTAATTTTCAAAATGAGTATGTGGAAAAAATACATATTCAATCCTTCTTTTTCATTTAGATGCGTGATAAAAGTTGAATAACGTACAAATAAAAGTCAAACATAACGTGTGTATGTATTTTAGCCATGGCAAAAGGGGGGGGGGGCAAACATACAGAGGTCAGCTATTAAGTTTTACGGACTTAAGTCAAAATATGCATGTTTCGAGTTGAAATCGGGGGGGGGGGGTAGATGCCCCCTTGCCCCTATATGCTGGCGTCCATGTTGTGAACATGTTGTTTCTGAGGATAAAATACTTATTTATTGTTTTTTAAAAAAAACAACTTATTTTGCTTCACACACAGAAAAAGACAAACCTTTCTTCCAACATTAAAATCAAATATTTTCATTACTGAATGCTATGGAAATTAAACAATTTGCAGTTTCAAGCTGGCAATTTCTCTCTTAAAATGAAAACAGAATAATTGTTAAGGCATGAAAACAAATCCATGGACTCAAAACCTCAGCTATTCTCAATTAAATTTTCCAACAACAATTAACATATCAGGCTATTTCTCTGTCTGCTTATAGTAGAAAAAGATGGAAAGATAAGAAAAATCGCAAGGTTCCAGAAGAGTGATACATATTGACAGAAAGATGGACAGACGTACATAGAAAACTATTACTGATGCAGCACACGTTTGACTAAAAAAAATGGAAACATTAAAAAAAAAATGGCTAGGAAACATTTTGCGTTTTGTATGACTTGCATATATACGCAAGTGAAATTTTCTCACCCATTTATGGGGATTGCTGATTGAATATGGAAAGTAATTAGTTCCCTAAATATTGTGTTTAAGTTGTCCTTCGCAACTCTACAAAAGATTATTTTGAGTGTCGGTAGAAATATATACTTCAAATTTTCACCACGTAATCGATATGTGCATCGATTCTTCAGAATGTGGTGTCTCAGATGTCGTTGCTTATGAAGACGGTAAATAAATTGAAAAATATAAATAAATAAATAAACAAATAAATAAATAAACTGGCTCGTGACGCTTTATGTGGATATATTAATAAATGACAGTTTACGTTTGACAGAACTTGCACTGGTTTCTGAAAAGGGGTTTGGTTAAAACAAAATATGTGGTATACTTAAAGCCTTCCAAACGTTATGATGTAGAAAATCAATGACCTTGAAGCAAGTACTTCGGTATTAAACTCGGTGGAGAAGAAAATCGATGCGATGTCCATGCATCTGTGTGTATTGATGTTTCGGAGTTCATTTAACACTGAATATTGTGGATCAATATCACTTGGCTTCGGAGACAGAACAATGGCGGACTGAATCAAGACGTGATAAGTCTATGGTCTGAGGTAGGTATTCATAGCTGCATACACAAATTCCAGTTCTGCTTGTACTCAGAAAGTAACATTATACATATGGCTAGGTATTAGACAAGGAAAAGAGGAAGAGGGTGGGGTGGAGGTCGATGGATTACGTGTTGATGTGAAGAACCAAATATTAGGTGGGAGGGTGGAGAAGGAATCCTGGAAGTAAGTGAGTGTATTTTGTGCTTCATTGATCTGTAAAGCACCATGTACGTATCCTCAACCTCTACAATCTGGACGTAGTTATTAACAAGCAATACCTCTGACAACTCCCACCCTGACCCCACGCCCGCCAGCTCGAACATAATAATGTTCTCATTTGGAAACTAAAACAGCCATCCCTTTGTGTCGAGGTTATTTTCGAAGCATTTGGTTAATCTTTTAATTTAATAATTATTCAATGTTCTTCCAATGTATCGAATAGCACATTTCCGGGGGACACGGGCATTAAATTAATCCCGAATGAAAGCTCTTTGACCCTCTAAACCCTAAATACACCATTGTTAGGGATGAGATGCAAATGACTGTTATATAACTCGGTGCATTTTTATCAGAAATCTTGGACTCCATGCGACGAGCTTGTGACACGTCAAAATTTATCGGTGATTTTGGGATATTATTACCAGGTTACTGATGTAAATAACCAAATTAAGCAATCCCCCTCCCCCACCCCTCTTTCATGGTTTCACGCGTTCAACACAGAATATGTTGTGCTTTGCATTTCTAGAGCCTGTACAATAATAATACCATTTATAATATTTTGATAATGAAGTATTTAAATTTATCAGCTTGAGAATTATTTATATCGCTACAGTGATGATAAAAGTGGCATCGCTACTGTGACGTCACCTCGGGGATTACATTCTGTTTCCATTTTGAAAGTGTATCTGCCATTAGATATCCTTAGCTATATTCGCCAGCCATATTTAATTAATTTAATTTCTCTCTCTCTCTCTCTCTC
>JAECUM010024056.1:0-32624 GCA_016617855.1 Megalonaias nervosa
TTTTTTTAGGGGGGTGGGATGCGGTGTTCAGTAATGTCCTGCTACGCCACTGGTCCCCTTATTTATCACGTAATTTGTATATATTGATTAGTGCCTTTTTAAAACGTTTTATTACTAGAATGATATTCTTTCTATTAATAAAGTAAAGGTGTAAAATATTTTCATTTCAACAAGTGTAAATTGGCATTATTTTATTAAATGTTAAAATATTTTCTTGGTGTGACAGTGTAAATGAGAGAGAGAGAGAGAGATATCTTTATCAGTGTGTGTGTGTGTGTGTGTGTGTGTGTGTGTGTGTGTGCAACTGACAGACAGATAGAACTTGGTTAAATCAAAGTCGGTATAAGATGTTTATTGGAGAGAGAGAGAGAGAGAGAGAGAGAGAGAGAGAGAGAATTCACTAAAGGCCCGACAGATAGATAGATAGATAGATAGATAGATAAACGTTTTATGGTAAATACAGAAATGTAACAGACATCTTAACACACACAAAGGCTGTCCTCTAAGACAAGTGATAAATATTGTTCGCTCTGGCCTCATCTGATCTACAGTGGATTAACAGTCCCATTTCATAAAATGTGTTTATTTAGCATGATATAAGCCAGATGAGACAATTAGCTTTGAAAATGATCACTTCAGCCGTATGTAGATATTACTGATGAGCCTTCGATCTGATTGAAATCATATCTCCACTAACAGTAGGGATCTGATTTTAATCTGATTGGATGTTCCTTTTGTTATACTGGCCTTAAGCTGTGCCATTGCGTGTGCTCGGCTTTGGTTTATTTCACGCAAGGCCTTAGGCTATTTCTGGGCCTTTGGCTGACCCCGTAGTGGGATCTTGTAGCAACCTGACCATGTTTTGAGTAAGTTTGGGATGTATAGGTTCATTTCAGTGTAGAAACAAAATATAGGACCGAAAATAAATTTGGATTACATTTCTGGATGGGTTTTCGTTTTGTGAATAATATGTAGCGAAATTAAAGAATATAAAGAATTCAGGGGTGAGAAGTATATTTCGGTTTCAGGAGTATTTCGTTTTAGTGCCATGTCGGTCTTAAGATGTATCAACACACACACACACACACACACACACACACACACACACACACACACACACACACACAGAGCTTAACATCATCACCGTCTGCTTATTATTTCATTTTAATGGTTTTCCAAAGAACTCGATACCAACGCGTACATAATACAACTAATGGAGAGTAGGTGGGCGTGGGTCTATGTTGGCATCCACCCTGTGCTGTCTAAAGACCGATCCTGGACTGAATAAATAGAGACCCAAAGATAGTGCTCAGATGCGTTTAAATAGGATATCTTCCACATAACTTAGACCACGTCATTTTTGCAATTGGATTAATGGAGGTATATTTTAGAGTTAGATTTTACCTCCCCTGGGAAATAAAGCGCACTGTATTGTCAATCAGAACATACTCTGTCTTTTCCGTCGAGTAAGAAACATCGGCTGTAATTCACCGCCATTGAGAATTCTATTCGGAAGTACTTTTAAGCATGGCACAATGAGGCGGAAGTTACAAAGTCCCAATCGGAACATCGTCGCCCTTTTCTTTTGCAACACATATACTGTATTCTCTCACAGGCGAATCATCAAGCTTATCCAGTATATGAGTATTCATAGTATATTTTATTTCAAACGCTCATAGAAACGCTGTCGATGAGAATGTACAATGGTATGCATGCTATTTGATTGTGGATGCAGAGAGACAGTGTATCTTAAGTGTATCTTTAGCTTACACACGTATCTTTACCTTTGTATTTGGTTTTAATAAGCAATAAAGTACATTGAAAGGTTTGAATAAAATCTGAATTCAGTCAATTTCTAAGTATACACTTTATCCAGAAAAATGGATTATATCATGGAGGAACAGATAATTGACTCATAGCGAGCATGTCAGATAGAAATTTCTCAAGGGAAATAACTAGGAATGCATGTTACTTTCTATGAGAACATCCCATTTTGGTTGGAGAAATCAGCGGCAGGTCTGGCAACAATCGCATTTACAGTATAACTATACATGATGTGTCTACATCTATGAATAAACACAATCTGTAATGGCCATGTTGTTTCTTTTTCACGATTGATTGACTTAGTTCAAAGACGTACAGTTTGTGACAATTATCAATGATGCTTTTTTTTTTTTTTAAATAAAGAATGAACTGCCACTTACTGATTTGTGCCCCTCCCCCAACTTTAAAATAAGTGACTACATGTTAAAGGCCAGTCATCACTCAGACGTATAACAAACGGTGTTGCGATTGAATTTACTCAGAAATTTCGTGTATAGCTACTGCACTTATGTTTCACTTATGTTTCATTCGTGCCAGGGTGTTGAATTCCACTCAGTTTGATTCTCTCTTTCTAAATGAAACGTGCTCCAAGTAGGCCTTCACAAATAAGGTCTAGCAGAGGCATCCCAAAAATCGCACTTTTAGATGGACTTTCGGATCTTACACAAGTTATGTACTGGGCAAAGATATAACTATTTTGTGAAAATTATAGTTTTTGTAATTAAGATGCCGGACGAAGATGCTGGACGAACCCTTTATGATATAGTTAAAATGATATTTTTTGTTATCCAAATGTTTGATATACCTGTTATTAGCGTACCTGACTCTTTACTGTAACTGTGCGGGCTCCAATTCTGCCACGACCAGGCCAGGTTGGCGGCCGTAGTGTGTCTTTGGACAAGATAGTTTATTTCATTTGTCTAGGCACGATGTAATTTTTCACGTATTAAGCACCAATGAGTCAAAGAATCCATGAGTGACAATTTTTAAAATAATTTCTAGCAGGTCATATTTGCTTATATTTAATGAACTGGACACCATCTAATTCTACAGGGAAGCAAATGGAAATATGCCAAACACTCAGCCTAGAAAGAGGTGTTAGAGCAACCTTCCATGGATGACTATGATAACGATAAAAACGTGAGCTTTGCAATCTTCGAATTAAATGAGACATAAAATGGCGACCAGGAAGCTGATCCATTCTTTCGTGGCATAGAGTTAAATACTAAAATTAAGTTAATTTCTGAGTAATATTTTAAGAATACATTTTAAATCCCACGTTCGCATTTTTACGACAAAAGTCACATTTAAATTGTGTTGCAAGTCATCGAACGGGACAGATGGTATGAGAAAGTAATGTATGTATTTACATACGTACATATTGTAAATATGAATATATATCTACATACAGACTAAAGAAGACGAAGTCGAAGTTAAGATGATTATTTACGACAGTAACTTATTTGAAATGAAACCGCTAATTATTTTATAAAGATATGTGAAAAAAGTTGTTTCTAACCCGCTCTTGTTTGGCTAATATTGATGTCTGTAAAATTGTTACAAGTCTTATGTAATGTAAACGAGATTAGGAGGAATTTTCATAAAACAAAGTCTGAGTGAAAAATGAACTCAAATTTTGCATGTTGATTATTTATAAGAATATCCACCCACCCAACCCGGATAACTCAATGAACAAGGTGGTGTTCTTTTGGAGACAACAGTGATACCTTGAATTTGACTTTGTAGATTTTTGTTTTTCACAGAGGATCAACATTTTGAATTAAGTGAAGTTTTAGATATACATGGTGTCCGGGGTGGGCGATAATAATCCGTATAAATAATACACTTTATATACTATATGCAGTCCTGGATGCATAATACAGTATATAGGTAAAGATTGCACTTGCTCAGACTCTATGTCACGTGTTGTGAGTTGTGAGAGAAAAGTTTTGGATTTAACGCCATTTCTCAGCACAAGATAGGCTATACACGGCGGCCAGTATAACTATTGGAGGAATAACCCGAGAAAACCTAGGTAAGAACCACCGACATAGAGAAGCTACTGGTAGCTTTCTCACATATCCACATTGGCCTAGACTCAGTATTACAAAGGATTTGAAAGTCTGCAATTTTGTTTAGCGTGTGTCTGTTCATTTCTAGAAATTTCGTTCCCGGGATATATTGTATCCAGTGCATTTCGTGCCTAAGACTTTTCGTACTCAAGCCATTTCTTACCCATTTTAACTCAATACTGGACAAGTCGTATCCAAAATAGGTTGTACCCAAGACACTTCGTACCCAAGACATTTCAAACTAAATACATTTTGTACCGAGGATAAAATGTACAAACCGACGAGTCATTAACTGTGAAATTTCGCACTGAAACCAAATCGCACATAACGACTTTTGCGATCAAATACAAGGTTAAGAAACGCAACAATTTACTGAAGACATGCTGCCTTTGAATTTTAATATTTCTTTCCCAAAAAGAATCCCCCCCCCATGTTCTGTGTTTATCTGCTTTTGCTTATGCGGTTTTATATTTACGCACTTCATATCCGCTTTTTAAACGGTAAGTGAAAGAAAGCTGAATAAATTAATATTTCTCACTTCCATATTTTTGTTTCACTTTAAACTCATTTGTGTGCCTCCAGATATTGCAGAAGGAGGCTGGCAACCTTTTATTAAGCATATTCTTGTCTTCAGTAATTTTATTTTATTATTTGCTCACGTTTATTCTCAAGCCTTATTTTAAATCTGTTTCTGTCGTTTGATATGAAAGTATTTGGTTTATTAATTTGCATGATTCTTTTAATAGGATGCGAACTTTAAGAACATTTATTAGATACAAACTATCAGTGCATGCCAAGGGGGAAAAAGAAGGAATAAATAAATAGAACCAGATGAAAACGTTGTTATTGTTAACAAAGAGAAATAGAGAGATTTAGCAGATTCTTATTCCATATCTTGGTGGGATTTTTTTGTCTTCTCACCGTCCTACCTAAACATTGCAAAGACCATATAACTATGATTGCACCCTTTCCTTTTCTGCAATCACTCCCTGGTTGAATTGGGAATGTTTTGAAGAACAAAAGACAGGGTTCCTGTTGTATGTATAATGAAATAAATACATCGAGAAGGTTTCCAGCACTGGATGATACAAACTTAGTAAACTCAACTATGGAGTACCTGTCCAGAGTGATTGGCGATGAGGAAATTACTTTGTAGACTGGAACATTATAACCAAACGAATGAAAAGAACATATAAACATAACTTCCAGGCAGGACAAAATACTGCAATATTCAGAATTTCTTCGGTTTTTTTTAGGTGTGGCAATGGGGTTAAATTCATTATGGTACAAAGTACCGAAAACTGTACTTCAGAAACGTTGTTTACATGATAGATTCTAAATACTACATCTAGTTAAATCTAATTCAGTGTTGCGAAAAGAAATAAATGAAGGTGGGCGAGAGAGAGAGAGAGAGAGAGAGAGAGAGAGAGAGAGAGTGGTTGTTCCTTGAGTCAATGGTTGTGTTCTAGTTTACACACATTAGTTTGTGTATATAGAGTATAATACAAAAATTAACAATACTTGGAAAGAGAAAATAGTTCCCACTGATCTTAAATTTCATGAAACTTTCTTTTCTGTCCGCTATGACTGCAGTGTATTTTTCTAAATATATAATGTTCTTTGAAAAAGCTTTTAAATATAGGTATGTCTTATTTCAGCTTGTATGGATATATGAAAAAGCTTTTAAATATAGGTATGTCTTATTTCAGCTTGTATGGATATATGAAAAAGCTTTTAAATATAGGTATGTTTTATTTCAGCTTGTATGGATATATGAAAAAGCTTTTAAATATAGGTATGTCTTATTTCAGCTTGTATGGATATATGAAAAAGCTTTGAAATATAGGTATGTCTTATTTCAGCTTGTATGTATATATGAAAAAGCTTTTAAATATAGGTATGTCTTATTTCAGCTTGTATGGATATATGAAAAAGCTTTTAAATATAGGTATGTCTTATTTCAGCTTGTATGTATATATGAAAAAGCTTTTAAATATAGGTATGTCTTATTTCAGCTTGTATGTATATATGAAAAAGCTTTTAAATATAGGTATGTCTTATTTCAGCTTGTATGGATATATGAAAAAGCTTTTAAATATAGGTATGTCTTATTTCAGCTTGTATGGATATATGAAAAAGCTTTTAAATATAGGTATGTCTTATTTCAGCTTGTATGTATATATGAAAAAGCTTTTAAATATAGGTATGTCTTATTTCAGCTTGTATGTATATATGAAAAAGCTTTTAAATATAGGTATGTCTTATTTCATCTTGTATGTATATATGTTATACCTGGTAAGGAGAAGGCTAAAATATAATTTTTATTTTATTGCTCTAAATCTATTTCTCCGAATATATCATTTTGGTGCTCGGAGTAAGTATTACTTTTAGTATATATCGAATCCACTGAGATACACCACTCCATAATTTATTAATCCATTACATTCCAAAACAAATGCACGATTGTTTCTGGTGAGCCATTACAAAACGTACATTTATTAGTATCATAAGCATGTATTTTATACAAAAATGTAAGTGGACACATCGCTAATATAAATAATATTATGTTCAACACATTTCTTGTACATGATGGGTACTTTGTTACTCTTATTTGTGTTTTCATCCACAAAATCGTTGTCATAAGATCTTCTGTTTGAGGTATATTTCTTTGTATTAATTATTTCCAAGCCATTAAACATCACGCCAAGGTATATTTTTTGTCTGTTTCGATAATTTATCTGTATATTCATCTCCTAATATGACAATGTTTTTGATCTCGCATATTTCATATTCAAACAAGTGAACAGATTTCCATTTCGTTGTTAGAAGTCTACGAATCCAAGTTACTAACCCTATTTTGTAATTGCTCTGAAACATGATCTCCATATTACATCTATATACTTTTGACATCTGTATAAATGCGAACAATATTTAATTCCATTCCTAATACAATTTTGCGGAGGGCGTGATAAGGAGATCAACAAATGGTTTAATTTTGGAATCACTGGGGTTTTCAAAACTGCTATTATACCAATTTGCGTTAGGGTTCGTTTTGTCCAGTTCCACAAAATCTTCTTTATCATGAGTGTTTTATTTTCAAAATGTATCCGTAGCATTTTATTTAAGTCGACTGAAAACGTGATACACAATAGAGTAAATTCAGTAACCCATTGCAATTTTAACCTATGATGAAAGGTTTCCGCAATGTATATATTACTTCCTATCAAGCATGCTTTTGTTGGTAAGATTGAGTTTCAGACCTGAGATCATTGCAAATAAATCTAATAATCAATGGAATATTTTACGAAATTGGAAAGAACCATCAAGAATGAAGGTAGTATCATCTGCAAACTTTGAGAGCAATATTCTGTTTCCTTTAGTTTAAACCTTTCAAACCAAAAAATGTTATAAATTTGAAGATCATTTAAATTTCTGTCCACTATTTCATTGTCCTCTTTATATAGTTTTTCATAAAACTTCCCAACTTCTCTAAGAATATCAAACTTATTTGTTTATAATTTTATTGTCTTCTTTAATTATTTTTTGTAATAGTTTTTGTCACATAATTTCTGCTTTCTAGGCGACAAAAGTATCTTGTTGGTTTCTCCCCCTCTTCAAACCATTTTGCTTTTGATCAGATGAGACTTCCTCGAAGCTTTCTAAGTCTTATGTTTCAAATTCGTTCTTTTTTATTCTAATAAAACTCTAAAACAATATTCTCATCAACAGTGCTAAAGATAGTATTTCATACATGAGTTTTTGTTCTTGTTTTATTTTTACATTTATTTTATATGAAACATATGAAATGGTTTTACCTCGAATTTCCATCAAAAGAGTATCTAGAAATAACGAGTCTAATATAGTTAGTTTTATATCTCTGATTGATATATTTTTCAATATTTGATATATTTTCAATATTTCCATGATATTCTAATGAAGCATATTGTAATTTTATTCTCTGAATGCAATTTTTAATTTCATTTACATATTTAGATTCTTGAAAAAGGCAGTTTCCACAAACCCTTAGCTCTAATAAAGTCATTCAAGCACAGAGTGGTCAGATCTTTAACTTGGGTCTATATTTACCTTTTCTACGCTTTGCATGAGAGACTGTGTCATCAAAAAGAAACATAATATAGCTTGTTTAGAAGGATTTTGTTTTTCTCCATATGTATCTCTTTAAATGTTAGTTTAGTTCTCTTAATGGGTCTACAAAACCAAAGGTATCTTTCATACACAATAACATGTTTCTAGCATTAGGATTATTTATATTTTTATAATTATAGAAGTCTTAGTCAAGATCTTGGACAAACTGAAATCACCACACACGATAATTATCATGATATAAAAGTCTGGACAACCATTATTTGGCCAATAGATATTAATTAGAGAGAGATATTTTTCATTTATTTTTATGTTAAGGGCCGTCAGGATCCTTTATACAATCGTTTATACGGTATTATTATTAAATAAAATGCAAAATCCTCTTGAATTGGACCTATAAGAGTTACAGAAACATTCAAAATCTATTGAGCTCTGATATTGATATTATGATATTGTATCTTCAGTGAAAAATGTGTATCCTGTTAAACACACACACACACACACACACACACACACACACACACATATATATATATATATATATATATATATATATATATATATATATATATATATATATATATATATATATATATATATATATGCTTTGTTATGTCTATTTCTTATTATATAGGCGCGAACTATTTATTATTACAGAGAGAGAGAGAGAGGAGCAAACTTACATGCATTTTGTTAATTCTATATTTTTGTACCTATTTTGTTTATTCAAAAAGAGAAGTTCAATAAAAAGTTAAAACCATTGATAGGTTTTACCTAGCGACAGACATGCATTTACTTTTACAAAGAAACCCACATATCATTACAATCTTAGACTCCACAGCTACAAACAAGCAAATGAAAGAATATTTCGAATAGGATATAGTAACAAACACACTTTCTTACAGATGAATATCCGTATCTAAAAAGAAATGAAAAATGGGGGTATCAGAGATATTATATAATAAATACACTTTTTACAGATAAATACCATTTCTAGAAACAAACGAATAAGGGGGAAGTGGTGGGGGGGGGTAGGTGAGGTAAAAACATACCGTTTTACAGAGAAATATCCACACCTGCAAACAAACGAATAAGGGAGTATGGTTGATTTTTCATGCAAACACACTAATACACACAAAAACACAAAGATTGTGGCAATATTAGTGTATGCTATCAAAGTTAGTTAACAATAATGACGCCTCATTACTCTGCACTGCTTTATACACCTTCTCACCAATAGTTCTCACGAGATCGGACCACTAATTTATTTCCCAGAGATAATGACAAATAAAAATAGCTTCTGCATTAGGCTGCCTTAGAAACCACATAAACTTCCGTTCATCACAGTAAGATAATTTTTTTCAGCCCTGAAACAGATGTTTCGCAACATTGTTTTGAGCCTCGTGCTCCTTGTTTAGGAGTCCCCTGGTCTGCACCTAAAAACATAGTCTCACACTAAGAGTCCATATGCTATTTTGTCAGTAGAAAATCAAATACAGGATATCAAAATGAAAGTATTTTTTTATTGTCAGGTATAGTACATACATTGACGTTTATGAAATTTGTAATGAAAAACAAAAGTTTGCCCATGGGTGCATCTCAAAATATTAAGTACTCCATTGTTTATTTAGCCACCAGTAAACATGTTCTCCGACTGTAAAATAATTAGTAGTCCGATACCTGTACCGAACATCTATTTTGTATATTTTTGTGTATTGCCAACCTTAGACACCAAGTATGCAGTGCACTAATTTGGGAAGCATCCTAATCACATATGCTGATAATAATCGACACTTATGTAATGCCGGCAGATGCTATGAATAAGCGTTGCATTAAAAGAAATGTTTTCTATATTCATACACTATAGATGTAGATAACTATGAATAAATACATGGATTTTAATAGTTTGTCTCATGTTTTTCTCCATTACCTAATGTTTGCCATTACTCATGTACATACATAAAATATGCACCTATGGAGATAATGTAATAAGAGATATTGAGTTACATAACCCTCTGTTTTCATCAATATCTGTTGCAAAGATGACATGTTGGATGCCAGAAATGTTCTTAATTAGAGTTTTTGTTTCCTTGAATCATACACTTAGTGATGTATGTGGTAACTGTGACGTTCCGCTTGTTTTGCATTGCTTGTCACATGAGAAGTGTATGAATGCAGGGGTCTGCAACGAGAGGCGAAAACAAAATTTGGCCAGACTGTCAGCTGATACTAAGTCCCCTTGATGCAAAGAAATAATATAAACAGTGCAAACTTTAATTCTAACAGTATATATTGCAGTCTTACTTTGACCTCAAATAATAAACTTCAGCCATATTACAAAAATGACAAAAGTAAAAAGGAAAAGCAAAGGTTATTTAAATATGAGAGACTTTCATTTCAACCAGGAACAATTTCTCATAACAAGGGTGTAAGAAGTGAAAACAATGTAGAGAAGAATGCCAGAAAAATACTGTATGAAAGTCATTTGGAGGGAAAGAACAATCACGTTAAAAAAATGGTTCAGACCCTGGTATTGACAAAGACTTTTGGTGCTATACAAGTTGTAAAGCTGACAAACATGAAAGATTTATAAGTTGATCGGCATGCCGTGGACTTCAATCTTACAATAAAACCCATTAAATATATATTTACTAATTCATCAAGCAAAGGAATATTAGCCAAAATTTACGAAAAGAAAGAAAAAGAATTAAAAAGAAAGAAAGAACAAACTTTGCTGAGGATGTGTTGTAAAATGATACTATATACAGCTAAATTATTACCTCATTTTTGTTTGGTTTACTGCAACTTTAGTATTGGTATCTTCATCATGTGTGGAAGAAAGAAGTGTTTATGAGTAATTCCTCTTAAGTAAGGGATGGAGGACTCTAGCTCTTTTTTAGTCTGATTTCTATTCATATGCAAATGAACTGTATATGTCCATAATAGTGCTGTATATTAAGCCTACAAAACCAAGCACCGTGGACATGAGCAACATGAGCAGTCCTCACGCTAAAACAAATCACGAGTCAAATTCCTGGTTCATTTTTTTGCTTACAACCAGAATGGACCGACTCAAACATCGATAACAACAGATACGTATCTTACCCAAGCCAGACCTTTGTTGTTGAGGATGATTATAGTCAATGCAGGACTGCTGACGACTATTGTCAATCTGAATCACAATGCTCATATATCTTTGACCAGAGCACTATTGAGCACCTTGACAAAGGACTCAATCGACTTCCTAAAATATTTTACATCAATAAGTTGTTAAAACTATCAAATGGAAAAGAAAATATAGCCTCACAGTATAGATCAGTGCTAGCTAGTAGAGCACAAAGCCTACAATCATTTCCCAACAAAAAGTTAGTTTCAAGGAAAACAACAAAATAAGCCACGAGATCGGAAAATTACGCCAGAGCTTGTTACGCATTGTATTTATTTTTAAATTGTGACAGTTCAGAGATAGGAGAAATATTTTCTAAAACAACATCGTTAAGAGTACCTCCAACCCTACTTTGTAGTAGTAGTAACAGCGAATCTGCTTCCAAAGAACTAATAATAGCCGAGTGTAAAGGGGAACTACACTCTCTTGCTGCAAGAGTGAATGACTTAGGAAACGATCTAGTCAACACAGCAAGAGTTTTCCAAGTGCTTGACGAAAAGATTACTAAATTAGAAACGGAAAACGCCAATCTCAGATTAACTTTGAAAATTTCAAGCTGAAGTTGTCGTCAAACTTACAGTGCTTAATGCTTTCAAGACATACACAACAAACAGACTTCATGACTTCAGTGAATCAATTGAAGCTAGCAACAATGTGAGTTTAGAAAAGATGGAAACAACTATTGCGAAACTGTCAAGTAAAGTGTCCCAGATGTCATCAAAGACAAAACATTCTCCACAAAACTGCAAAATCGATGAAGTGGCAAACTCACCAACCAATGAAGTGGCAAACCCATCCAAAAATACAGTTATCCGTGCAGATGGCGCTGGCTTTCAGGCGAAGATGACCGTTAACACGTCTAACAACTCGCCTGTCCAAATCGGTGAAGTGGAGCATACCGCTCTTAAATATGCAGAGGCTGTTACGGGTAATTTAAAATCACTGCATAATCCATGTAATGTCAGTCTGGCAACGATACCCTTAGACACGAATAGAACACCAACATGTCTGTGAACAGATGTAACCACACATACGCAATCCTTCTTCTTCTTCTTCCAATAATGTGCAGGACTCCTCTGGAACATACTCGCACATGGCGTGAACTATATACATGTGATGAGAGGTCCAAATGCAGATAAAAACAGGTTAAAAATTCCTGGTCTGGAGCTAAAAAAATCCCCATACCAACCCCTGTTCTAAAAACATCAATGGAAATTGCATTTACTTGGGAGGCTGGTAAGGAGTTCCACGGGCGGATTCCTGATGGGAAGAAGGAGTCTTTGTATGCGTTGACTCTGGTGAAGGGGATGAGAAATCTGCATAAATGTCCTCTGGTGTTAGATCCTGTCTATTGGAGGTATGGTACTGCTGGGATGTCAACTAGCTGGTGTACAATCCGGTACATCATAACAGCTTTAGCTTGTTGGCGTCGAGCTTGAAGCTCTTCCCATCCCAAATGTTGGAGCATGGTGGAAACGCTGCTGGTTAGTCGATAATCACCAGTAGTAAACCGTGCTGCCCTTCGTTGTACTGCTTCAAGTTTGGCCATGTTTGCTTTGGTAGATGGGTCCCAAACGGTTGACACATACTCCAACTGTGGGCGTACTAAGGATTTATAGCACGTAGCCTTTACTTCTTCGGGGCATGTAGACAGATTTTTACGAAGGAATGCTATGGTGTTGTTTGCCTTCTTTGTAACAGAGTCAGTGTGGCTGTTCCATGATAAGGTGCTATCAATGTTTACTCCCAAATATTTGGCTGTGGATGTCATCGTCAGGTATTGGCCATGGATGGTATATATGGCTGGGACGATCCGTCTCTTGTTGGTGATTCGGATGACCTCACATTTGTCAGGATTGAACTCCATTTGCCAATCATGTTCCCATCTTTTGTAGATGGTCTAGATCTGCTTGTAGCTGTACTGCGTCTTGGTCTGAGTCAATTACTATGTACAGCAAACTGTCGTCGGCAAAAAGACTGACTTGAGAATCGACACCCAACGGCAAATCATTGATGTAGATCAGGAACAGCAAAGGACCCATGACCGTTCTTTGGGGTACGCCTGAAGTGACGGGGGATGATGAAGATGACTGGCCTTCTAGCACAACCTGTCGGTTTCTCCCTGCTAAAAAGCAGTTTACCACTCAAGGGTCTTGCTCCGGACACCATAGTGATGAAGCTTGGCTGCAAGGCGCTTATGAGGGACTTTATCAAATGCTTTGCTGAAGTCGAGCAGGACCGCATCTATCTGTTGCTTGATTTTTAGGCCATCTGCTAGATCATGGAATATGATTATAAGTTGGCTCTCGCATGATCTCTTCTTTCTGAAGCCATGTTGTCTTTCATACAGAACGTTGTAACTTTCGAAGAACTTCATCAGGTGGCTATGGATGATGTGCTCCATGACTTTGCAGCAAATTGATATTAGGGAAACGGACCTGTAGTTGGAAGCTTTGCTTTTGTCGCCTTTCTTAAATAATGGGGTGACGAATGCTCCTTTCCAGTCATCTAGAGTCTGGCCCTGCTCTAATGAGGCTTGAAATAGGAAAGTTAGGGCTGGAGATATTGAAGGTGCCATCTCTTTCAAGAATCTTGATGAAATCTGGTCAGGTTCAGTCGCTTTATGTGAGTTTAGGTTTTGAAGGAGCTTAAGTACTCCTTCTCATTAATCTGGATGGGTGGGGCAGTCGGAGTGTTGCTAGTACCGAGATCAGGCATGTGCGTTGTGTCTTCAGTAGTGAAGACTGACGAGAACTGGGCGCTCAGGATTTCTGACTTGTCAGATGCATTTGAATGGATTGTGCTATCCTTCTTCAGAGAGGAGACTTCGGAACCATGCAAGATAAACAAACTGGAAGGACATTGTTAGTCAGACTTACCCAAATCAAAGTAGTAATGGAACGGAAAAAAGCACACAGATATATGGTTCCCAAACAAATGACAAACACACCATACTTAATAAAATACTAACGCATGAGAATAAAAACAACGATAATCGTGAAATATTCGATACGAATAGGAAAATTGTGAATCAGACTAATCGATCGTAATGAAGGAGACGATCAACTATTTATTGGTGTAACACGACGCAAAACTGTTAGATATTTTCTGGGAAATATTGATAGCAGATTTTCGTGATCAGGAATATTATCCCACAACATTACGAATGTTTCGTAGCAGGAATGGTGGAAACATCATTGTTAGGATAAACATTCCTGCTGAGGAATAAGGGATTGTAGAAAATCAATATTTTATTTGGCCGAGCGGTGTAATCTGTGTGAAGTGGACGACAAGAAACCAGCTTCGTTCAAGATATGACAAAGAAAACGGGGTTCAGAGGAAAGTGATCACCTGGTTCAGATAGGTACAATAACTATCATGACAGAAACTCAAACTGATATGGCGAAAGAAGCAACAGAAATAACTATAATGACTATGATGTCGATGACTATGATTATTACAATGAATATGATGATCACAGTGACTCTAAATATGCGAAATACCAGCAAAGAAGATATTGTGATGCTCAGGTCGAGTGGTAGTATTTTGTTAGTATGTTGTTACTGTGCTGCTCACTCAAATTTAAACAAGTTGTGACCTTGCCTATTTTGTGTTGTTTCTTATTGTGATGCCTGATAAAGGTCTTAATTTATTTACTTGGAACGTAAGGGGCATGATGTCCCCTGCACTCTATGTATAATGTTTTTTTGTTCTATTATATACTGATATTATATTGCAATCATATGTGTACACAAGTTAGCAAGCCATTCAGAAATACCCTTAAATACATTACACGATAATTATACAAGCTACACTAAAGTAGATAATAGTGAGTATGACTTTAATACTAAAGATCGAAAAAGAGGTGTGGCAATAATGTATGAGAAAAATCTAGCATATTCTATCAAACAACTAGATTGTGGTAGCTACCGAATCGTTGGTATTTTTTTGACCCCAAAAATTCCACTTTTCGTATTTGGCGCTTGTCTTCCTGTCGACGACAACCTTCATTTCTACCAAGAATGTATTGACATTCTGGAGTCCTTGTTTGAATATTATGCTTCACTTTGCAAAGTAATACTCGTGGAAGGATCTAATGCCAGATATGATGAAATTTCCCAATCTTGGTTACTAACAAACTTTATTGACGAAAACAATTTAGTGGCTCTAAACAAGAAAAACTTGAACCAGGGAGTGAGTTACACATCTGAGCCTCTTCAAACAACTCTTGACAATATTCTTGTTAGCAAAAGTTTGCTTCAGTATATAAGTGACTGCAAGGTCATTGCAAATCAGGATACATGTCTGGGGTCAGATCACTATGTAGTGTACAGTAACCTGTCAGTCCCAGTCTCAAGGTATTCCGACTCTGCATATATATCCTTCTCTTCATGGCACACAGCTGACACAGGAAGGCTTATCTCTTACCAACTAGAGGTTGTCAAAGGAATAAATGAATCATTATATTCCACCCCGTTAACTCCAAAACAAATAGAAGAATTAAATAATACACTAGTGGTTCTTATAAAGGATTCCGCAGTACATAATATCTCTAAAAAGACCATATACAATGCCTTATTGTTCAAAGGATGTCCATGAAGCACATGAAACTGCTAGACAGTTTAGCAGGATATGAATTGTAAATGGGAGTCCAAGGAGCCTAGGATATGTCCCCTACAAACAGTACAAGGATGCCAAGACAGAATTTAAAAAATACAAGAGCAAGCTATGAATGCATACGAAGAAAGCGTGTTTAATGATACATATGTGAAGCAGCAGAGTTAAATATTAGAGTTTTCTGGAAACTGTACAGTAAACAACATAATAGGGGCAGAAACTCTAAAAGCTGTTTCGAAATAAAAGTTTGATGGAGAAACAGCATCCAATCCACAAGACATAACCAACTTATTTGTTAGATGCTTTAAACACCTATACACACCAGAGAATACTTCATTCTTTACTTATTCAATACTTCATTCACTAGCCCTACGACGAATAAAGAAACCGATCTTAAAGACTCCGTTTTGAATCCTTTTACAATTGATGAAATTGCAGGATCCATAAAACAACTTACGCTACGCAAAGCACCTGGGATAGATGGTGTGCAGAATGAGCATATAAGATATGGGGGCCGAAAACTGATAGAAGTGATTACAAATCTATTCAGTGCGGTGTTAAAAATTATTATATACCATTTGACTGGAAAGTCGGCATAATTGTACCAATCTACAAAGGCGGAGGAAAGTGCAAAAGTGACCCTGACAAATACTGGGCTGTATCTTTGCTATCTGTTTTGTATAAACTGTTTGAAAAATGTGTATATATATTTGACTTAATACTACAAAACAAAAATACTAAAAATGCTAAATTTTCCTAATACTCAACAGCATTGCTTGAAACTGCATCGTTCATAACTGCATCATTTAACTTACATGAAGCTATCTTAGCTAACCTGGAATTAGAATCAAAAGTCTGTGCCGCATTGTTGGACGTAAGGAAGGCATTTGACACTGTATGGCACGAGGACCTTTTCATAAAGCTTGCCCTATCGGGAATTTCAAGCAAACTCCTCACTGTAATTAAGGAATCATACTCCAATATCTATAGCGTTGTAATCTGAACCTTCACCAATCAGACAAGTTGTTCGCCAAGGCGGAGTGCTTTCCACGCATTTATATCTGGTATATAGCAATGATATGTTAAAGATGTTAGAAGATTCCAAATTAGGAATAATAGTAGGATCAATTTCTTCTGGAAACCCTGCGTTGGCTGATGATATCACCATTATAACGACAACCCCTGCTCATTTACAAGTAATGCTTAATGTAGCTCTCTTATACTATTACATTAAAATTCTACAAATAAATAAATACAAAATTTGGGACAGAAATATGATAACTCTTAAAATATTTACTGTAGGAGCATATCTGAAAATGAAACCATTACTGTAATAGGAGTCCGTCACTGTACGGACGTCATTTGGGGTACATTTTCCTAAACTGAAGAAAAAGACCAGAAAAACTGAAATTTATCTAAACTTACGTCTCAATATATCCTACTTGCTGGATTTGGAGAAAAAAAAATCAGCCTTCGAGTATTAAAACTACTTACTTTGGTTTAAACTTCTTTCATATCTGACACAAAAAAGAAACATTGGTTTATTTTTAACGAAATGAATTTTTGGATAATATTTTTTTCATCGCATGCGAAACATAGGCAGTTCATAAGTACTAATTTTCTTCTGTATTTTGGGCAGCTTTCCGATCGGCATCATTAAATTGTTAGTCGGTTGCTTTTATTTATCTCCCTTCAGTAATATAATGTTGCACGTGCCGCGGAAGCCTCACCTTACGAGTATCCATTAGTAGAGTAAATTAGCCGACTATTGAAGATCAAGCCATTATGTCCAATTTTTTATTAGACCCATTTTAAAGCTATTTCTCCTTACAAAGTAAAATCAACAAGTCACAGAGACGATTAAATCAGTAAAGCTGACACTTGAATGATATAGCTATAATTAATAGAAATTTCGTTTTGTTTTTTGTGGAGATATTCCGCAAATGAAAAAGTTTCTCTTGCTCAAAAAATGCAAAAATTAGAGCTAAATTTCCCATTTCCATTGATGGATTTTACACTATGCGATTTGTAACAAGAGACAGGATCTTGTATTTCTAAACTATCGTCGACTTTAAGGACCAGTCTTCATTTTAATGGAACATATACTCACCAAAAGCTGTTCAAGCATATATAATACTATAACATCTATTGACTGACGTTTTGAAAGCTTAGAAATATTAGTCACATATTATTTGGGAAGAGGAACTATCACCTCCTGCAACCCCAAGATTTGCATTATAGACTGTGATACCTTAAGACATTTTCCAAAAAAGACACATATTTATTCAAGCCTGGATGATTGTAAAAATTCCAAATATGGAGTACGGCCTATCGGATATGAGACCAGTGAAATAATTTCAAACATTACATGGTGAAAGAAACTTTGAAAAAAAAAACAACATGCTTTTTGTGCAGCAGTTCCCCACTAAAAGCTATTTTTTATTAACATTTATAATCCAAACTAACTGTTAAATTTGTTTTTAACTGTGTACAAGTTACAAACGATTGGGGGATGACAACAGTGCACCGTGAAGATGTAGCGATTAACTTTGGAATGAAAATATGTATATCAATATCATTTAAAAGATAAATGTAGGATTCCATCTTCAGTTTTTGCTTGAGTTTTGACAGGCTCGACAATGTCTTGTGTGTTGTAGTTTACATCATAAGTATATGAAAACTTTACGTGGTAGTAAAAATTATATATACGCCCGGTCAATGTGATGTGCAGTAGGTTCCTTGCTCTAAAAACTGAATTTTATCAGTCCAGTTACTTAGGAATATTGAAACTCGGATAATAGTTGCTAAGGAATCAATATGTAGAACAAATCTTGCACAATAACTCAAGACGGAGACTCATCTCTTTCATCTTAAATATCTCAAGTATATGACACTGTTGTTTGTATTTATCACCTTCCTTTCTTTCCTTGCTCGAAAAGATATTAATATATTTCAGTGATGCAGACAATCTTGAAATTTAACAAAACTAATGTCTACGACAATCGATTTTAAACTGTAGTTGGTCGAATATTAAAACCCGTTTAATTCAGCTTGAACATGCTGATGTCATAATTGGCAATTATGTCAAGCTTGTTCCTCAGGTTATAATTGATGCATAGTGGGATTTAATAAAAGTATGCAGTTGTCTATCACGTTGAATATTCACATAACTGGGGATATCATTAAAATAAAACACTGAGATGAATAAGTAATTTTTAAAGTTTTGGTTAAATTCGAATTTGTTGCTCATGCACACTATGTACTTTTGTCTTTGAGGTCAACATAATAACACTAATAGTATCTTTAGGTGTTCTTGTTTAACAGAATGACAGTTGATTTAACACCTTTTAGCAAAGATTTAAATCGTAGATAGCCTTAAATACAGTAGATCTCAGCAGTATTAGGCAATTCTTTTAAAGGAAGAAGTTTCTTTTTAGCTGTAATATCGTGTTAGGCCGTCTTTGAATAGTCTCTTAAGTTATGTTACAGAACCTTTTATCTCTACTACAAACATAGCCGACAGTGTTTGTTCCAAAACAATAGCTGTTCCAGCTAATATAAAATTACAAGCTATTTTGTTGTAGATTTTAACTCTAACATAACTTAATTTAGTCGTTACGAAAGTGTTCATGTAACAGGTACTTTAAAATTATTCCATATGTTGTTAAAATGTACAGTTCCCTTTAGATCCTTAGTGCCGTTGCAGTTCTTCATGTAATTGCATTCACGACTGTAATTTCATTTAAATAATACATGTTTTTCAATTAATGTAACAAAAGTTTTTAAATTAACTGCTAGTGAGACCAGACTTTTAACATCGAGATACATTAACTCTATTCCTGTTTAGGGAAAAATTCTTTTATTTGCAAATATGAAATCTTTATTGAACTCGGTATTGACATTATCGTCATTTCGTGTTTTGCATCTGAACCAGAATGACGTTGATTTCACGTCAGCATTTGAAAGAGCATTAAAAACTATGACAATCTATATCTTTTTAAATAAATTTGTGTATATGTTTTCTCTTAAAATTCAACTCTTTTGCCAATAGTTGGGTGTGGCGGTCAGTTGGTGTGTAGGTTCGGTATATTAGATTGATCAAATGAAAATGTGGATATGTCATCACCAAAAATTTCTTGAAGGTGCAATTTCATGTTAGCATTCAGAAGCGTCGTGTTTGACGGTGGGCTTTACACACGTTAGAGATACAACGATTGTGAAATCACATTTCAAGAACAATGCAATTTTTCCACGGAAAGAAAGAAGTACATTAACTTTGTTAAGTTGTCACTTGTATTTTTGGATAGAAAAGGAATAAATAATTTATCGCATTAAAAATCCAGTATTCAACGCTGTCAGAGCTTTGCAATGTAAACATTCATAAATTTGGTTGGTGCTCATAATGAAAATAATTATTGGGAAGAAGTTTTCTAGACTCATCCTTGGGGTAAATGTACGAACAAGTAATCAGTGTAAAAGGAACAATATGGCGTGCTACGACTAGCAAAGTTTATTGAAATCGCTAACACATGGATATATGACAGAATTGCACGGTTCACAACACAGAACGGCAGGACTCAGATGAGGAATCATCAGTCTTACATGATAAAGAACGATGTCTAAACAATGTATAACGTTTGAGTGGTTTATGTATTTTCTTTAAGAAAAAAAAAAATCCGCAGTTTTGGGGCGTTATAATGTCTGTTAGCAATTAATGCCCATTTATGTTTGGTCCAATACGATATATAGATGAATCTATAGAGACCAAGACAATGTTTGTCTTTCCAAAAATGTAGCAAAATTTAATGTATATGAAATAGTTGTTTTTTTCTGTCATACAAATTGTATGTATTTTTATGAATATATGACAATACTACAAAAATGGAAAACAGTGGAGACCATTTTAAAATGAAGCAGTCACACCATAAGAATATGTCTTGCGTAGAATTAATGTGTGTAAAATACATTAAGAAAACAGCAAAATTAGCTTATGGATGTTACACTTCACATTTACTGTGTTAAGCAACACTTCGACTTTATGGACTGTATGGTTTGAACAAGAATAAATGCTCCTTTTATCCCAGCCCAGTGACTAATATCGTACATGTATTTAGGTCTGTGGTTGATTCAAGACTGACGTAATACACATCGTCGCCAGAAGCATAGGTCAAGGGGGGTTATGTGACCCCCCAAAAAAATCATACTGCAAATATATATATATATATATATATATATATATATATATATATATATATATATATATATATATATATATATTCCGACAAGTTTAATCATGCAAATGAAGCTGAAAATATGTCACAAGACTTTGTTCAAAAAACGCTTAGTAAAATATTAGCTTTAGTTTCAGACTGCTTACTATACTAACATTCCCGGCCGTGACTGACTGACCCCCAATGCAAAAACTCCTGATCCCCTCCCCTGCAAAAAATCCTGCGGGCGCCCATGGTAATATACTAATGGATCGTAGCTTCATCCTTCAAATCTCCAGACGAATAACTATCTACCTCACAATAGTATTTTAGTCTATTTCCCTTTTTTTCCTTTTTTATCTATCAAAATCTCCCATGTTGCTGTCATACTATTACTGTTAAATAACGTTGGCATGATTGGCATTAAACTGGATTAAACTGGATTTCCACTATCTATATGTTTCTATTTAAACATACTTCTGGGAAAATAATAAATTTGAAAAACCTGATGTTGACTGCATGTATGGTCGCTATCTATCTGTCTGTCTGTCTGTTTGCCTGCCTTCCTGCCTATCTATCTATCTATCTATCTATCTATCTACCTATCTATCTATCTATTTAGCTATCTATGCATCTATCTATCTATCTATCTATCTATCTATCTATCTATCTATCTATGCATCTATCTATCTATCTATCTATCAATCTATCTATCTATCTATCTATCTATCTATCTATCTATCTATCTGTCTGTCTGTCTGTTTGCCTGCCTTCCTGCCTATCTATCTATCTATCTATCTATCTATCTATCTATCTATCTATCTATCTATCTATCTATCTATCTATCTATCTATCTATCTGTCTATCTATCTATCTATCTGTCTATCTATCTATCTATCTATCTATCTATCTATCTATCTATCTAATAGGTGCTTAGGCATCTCTATGCACGTACAAATCCCCAAACTCTGCAATGCCATGCAAAAAAAAAAAAAAAAAAAAAAAAACTAAAGGAGATTCGTTATTACAGTAAATGATCACTTGATGTGACGCATTTTTTCCCCTGAAAGATGGGTAATATACTTACAGTACTTCATACGACTAAAGTTAAAAAATTTGAAAAAAATGTACTTGTTCACACGTACATTTTTCATGTTTGTTTAAAAATGCTCATACAGAGTTCATTGAACTCCTTATGAGCCGGATTCTTGATGCAAAGGTTCAAAGATATTTATGTGAAAAACAGCAACACTTTTAATTTTTTAATGAACCGTTCAGTAAAAGTAAAATATAGGTTGGTTAGCTGCATATAGATTCTTTTACTACACATAAACCTTAATGATATCAATATTTGGAGGGAGACAACTCCATTGGTCTTAAGCTGCATTTAACACAATTCAATCGCGCGACTCGATTGGAGTTATCTTCCTTGAAAGTGCATTGAAGCGCTCATGATCTTGGAATGTGTCACTTTCGATTTACGACTGGAATTGACTTAAGTGCTATCCTGATGTATTTTGTTCACAATTAAGAGACAATGAGTATCATCTGCATTAATAAATGCTGTCTTTCTTAATACTAAATATACTACAACAGCCCGTGTGTCCTACTCCATTGACATCACACCTATGAGTAGAAAGCAAGTAATGCTTTTCCGTTTTACGGCAAATCGTTTTTTTGGGGCAATTCTGAATCCATCTTTGATTCTGTAGTCGTACAGCTTATATTAGTACATGTCAGTAGTAAAAACAGTTGAGGACCGTGTCAGTTCACCCTTCAAATGACTGGAGAGGATTGTATGATACACACTAAATCAAACTAATTCCAACTGCCCCATATAGACATATAGATAAAATATGCAGGTAAGTTATCTTCCTTTCTCAGTTTTTTAGTTGCATTTACTCGAGTTATGTCGTAGCCGGAATTAGTCAAGCCCTTGCTGTTGCTTCGACGGAAGCCACGGGCGATAATCCGCTAAAGTCTTTATCACTCGTGGATGCCCGTGCTAAGATTTCCTCATTTTCATCAGTACGCATAAACAAAAATACGTCAGCAATAACACAATGCAACAATCTCTACATATCAATGAAAGTATTCTTTTATTGGTTGATAACTGACTGTCGTGGAAGAGAAACTTTGATTCAATCAGTCAAACTGCGTGAAATGTCAGGTTGGGTCACGATGGCGAGAAAAATTTATACGCGCTCGCAGTGACTGGTTAAGCAGTTGTATGCATATTGATGATAAACGTGCAAATTTCCGCACAGGGGCCTCGGATAATAAAGCAGCGTGGCCCGTGGCTTGCGATGATATTGCTACTGTAGCGTATCGCACTTTTTGTAGTCATACGGATGTCTTCAGCCTGTAATCATATTCTGACCTCAGATCTCGAACAACGGCATATATCGAGGAGACGCATACGCCTCCAATACTTGTATGTACTTGTCACGGTCCTATCGAGACTGTAAAGGGAAAATATTATATCTTTCAAAGAGAAATTGGAGTGAAGTGGCATCACAGGTTGGGTGACCAAAACAACCTAACAAAAATTGATAAATCAAGATCCGCTATAATCCAGAATTAAAATTTTAAAAAAATCTAAAATTTTGCTGCATGTCGCAGCACGCAGCATCTTTTTAAAAAAAGCCCCGGAGCACACAATAACACATTCCTCTTTTAGCACACCATAAAAATATTAGAACAAAATTGCTAGTTCCGCAGCAAATCGGCAGTGTGCGGAAAAATCTACTGATCTGGTCACCTAATACTCGATAATAAAGCAAAAAGCTTACTCCATACTGATATTTCTATGTTAGCACTTGTTGCCTATTTTGTTTCATGCTATAGTATTAGATAAACATATATTTAATAGCTTTCCTTTGACACAGCTGGTACACTTTACATACACTGTTTGCAGTTTAATATTTTTCATATGTCAACACGTTAACATATCACTTTTTGTGAATCTAGCTGATCAAAACATGCCCATGAAATTCTTGCGCAGTATTCTCATTATCGATTATTAGCTGCGACCGTGGGAGAATTTCCTTGCCCCGCCTTCTGGAGCCAATATTTTTTTAAAAACTATTACCATGAATAATATGGTGGCCATCGTTCTAATTGAGTGCCAAACGGACATTGGGAAAAAACAGTCGACTATCACAAAAACGCATAGCATTTGTTACGTATGTCGGAATGTAGCCAATTTACCGTACATGGAATTCTCCGAATGTAAAACTATAATATGAGTACATTGCACTCCCAGGACAAGCGTGGTTTAAATGTCAACTTAAATAAGGGTCAATAAACTCAAAGAATGTCGACAAATGCTGGTCTCCTACAGACCGAAAGCTTTTCCAACCACAGTATTAATCCAAATAATGCAAATATCCGGTCACAAAACACTAAATCTTGAATCACCATTATACACAGCAACACCTGTATGGTTTAGATTTGGTAAAGTTTCTGCATCCAATAATCATCCCTTCACGCAAATATCTAACAAGTGAAAAATTTCTTTTTGTCTGCCGTATCCAATACAACATCTGTGGTGAATGTCCATAGTGGAATATACGCACTTTTCGGCGGAACGTTGTAAACAACCTCATCGAAATCCATCTATAATGGCGCATCTACTCCGTCTGGCCTGACCGAAAGGACTTTATGACATCACACAGAAATTTCCGCTTGAGATCAAGCGTTCAAAAACGACAAGGTCCGTGTCAATGGTATATTGATTTTGAAAAGGTGTAACGTCGTAACCAGACGTCAATGACCTGCCGAAAATCATCTGTTTTTTCTATCTAAACTCTTTAAACTAAAATAAAAACTATGTGATAAACACAAGCTCAAACGGGTAATGATTTAATATTAAATTTATAAAATTCGTGCAATAAATTAAATATTTAAAAGTTACCTATTTTATATCCTATTTGTCCTATATACAACAGTGTCTTCCAGTTTTATATTCTTTGTTTTTTTTTGGTACTACTGTATAAATCACTTTAAATTGTGTAGGCAATCTTGAATCACCTATAAGGCAAAGTAGTTAATTTAAAAAAAAAACTGTTCTTTTTTTATTTCGTTTATATTTTAAGAGAAGACAAATATAATATCTTGATGGATATAAAGAATGACAAAGGTCTGAAGCTCATAAGGAAAATTTGACCCATTTGGTACATATAATCTATTTGCTATGGCGTAGGGGTGCATCGAGCCAGATACTCTCTCTTGCTACTTGATATTCCTACAGCCCAAATCAGAATCGGTCAAGTGAATAAAACTGTGATATTGTCAATATAAAGCAGATTTGTGCTATATCAGGTAACTACATGTTCTGAAATCCAATTCAAAACGCTGACTTGTTCATGCCAAAAGAAGACACGTTCATTTTAATGGATAGCTATTCCCAACCGATCAGAGCATCCACTTGGAGACATCCTCTGCTATTCCTCTAGCTGCATATGTTAGACAAACTACCGAGTAAAGGTATTTTTAAAAAAGGTTAATGTATCAAATAAAGCACACAAAGGAAACTATGGAGAATTGAAAGCAGTAAAGGCCTTAGTAAACGCAGGGCCCGATTTAGATCATTATGGCGGGGCCCCATGCTCTTAACGAGCGGGGCCCCCTGGGAGCACGACATTTGGAAATAAACTTTTAAAGAAGTCTTACATGATATTGAACTTAAAATTTTCTTCCATTGCTTTAAAATTATTTTCTCTCTTTAGATATATTTTTAAAAATTATTACGCGCGGGGCCCCTGTGAGAGTGGGACCCGATTGGGTTAAATCGGTCCAATCGGAATAAGGCCGGCCCTGATTGAAAGGAAGCGGAAGAAGGGAACTATTCAGTCGAACCTACATTAAAAACACCTTGTTAAAAAGTACTTACTGAGGTCATGAGATTTTATTCTGGCTTTGTCATTTAGATGTTCAAGAACCTGCACAGCAAGACCATCTGTATTCAGAGAACAGTTGGCGACTGCCTTCAGGCAGGTATTACTGTAATAACATCCGCATATGTGTAACTACAAATCATGTACAAAGAAGGAAAACAAGCCACGTTTATGTGAAGCGTTCTCTTTATCCAAAAATGATTCGGTAAGGGAATAAGATACAGATTTCAATAGTTCAGTTCAGTGGTTCCCAACCTTCTTAGCTTCAAAACATTTCGCGGACCACCACATGCTAATAGCTGTTCTTTTAGGCTCCATTAATTGAGAAAATATATACCTCTTTGAATTACCCACGGCCCCCCGGCGGTCCAAAACCCACATGTTTGGGTAACACTGGTTTAGTTATATTGATTTTTTTTTTCTTCAGAAAAGCTCGTACTTCAATTCCTTTTTAATCGCAGCGACATCTGTAGAAGCATAAGTAGCATAAAATTGCGGCGTTGTTTATTTTTATTATTGCATTGAGGACATAGAGAAAAATAAAAAATGTTAAAAAATATCGGTGCACTTTGGAGCGACAATTCAGATTTCACACTCTTTTGAGTAAATCTATTTCAGATAGTACAGTTTCTTTGAATCATCTTCTCAGCGTAAAAAGTTATGATCCCGTTTATTCTCTTCATTCTGTGCGTGTACAGTTACTAATTTGGTCTCTAAGACGAGAGGCTAGCCGCCAAAGCTAGGCCGACACAGGGAACACAAGATAGCATAGCGCTAATTTGCACTCATGCAGCCACCGCTAATGGAACTGGAGCGGCCTGATGAAATTCTTGGCTGAGGCCAAAAAGCCCGCTGAGGTACTCCTTCTTTCTTAGGATGAGCGAGAAAGGACATCAGCGGGTTGTTACTTAGAGAAAATAGCTCACGCAGTCTCATTTTTGGTGCCTTATAACTATTTATAACAAACTTTGCCTGTATGTTTGTTGTTTGTGTTTTGATAGACTTGATATAGCCAGCTATCTAGTGATGGAGAATGAAGTATAGAGCGCGTTGCATGATGTTGCCTTTTCCGCCGCAACTTATAAGTGGAAATAACCGCTTCGAAAGATTTACAACTTTGCTAACAAATACCTCCAAGGGAATCGGTAAAACTCCAAACTACTCTAGAAATTGAGCGATGGCATTCCTGGCTGCGGCATAAATACCAGTTCTATATGCTTCCACATCGTATTCGCAAATAATTGCTCTTATAGCCAAAGCCAACGACGTTGTCTAGTTACTCTTTCGCCGAGAGGTGCTGCTCTTGGGCGGTGTGGTTGTAACTGTATGCTGGCATGTTGACTCCATTGCAATCCACATTTTCATGTCAAAAGTGGCGAGAAGCTGGTATTATTTATTCGTTATATCCCCATTATGTGGTGATCTCTGTGCATGGCTATCATGTACTGATGAAATTCATCGATGTGATCGTTAGGTATATATCGTAAGTCAAGTCGTTTTTAAAGACTGACTTGTAGACTCCTTTAGCTTGCGGATTTCCAGCTCATCTGCCCTCTGGATGTTATAAGTCTTCATGTTCAATCCGACAAACGCCACACTCGTAACCTTTGCGCACTCATCCTTACACTTACCGATGACATTTTTATTATTGGTGCTAAAATAGCGGGCGGTCTTTTGGGTAGAAGAAAGCTGCCTTGCTCCCACAGAGAGATTTTATTTGGTCATGATAAATGTCATAAATTAGGCGCTTGCTAAGTTCGAGTTCCGACATTCTGATGAACTTAAGGTTGAATGAACAGCAAGAACGTTGCCACAGAAGATTTTCTGCATCTAATACGCCAGGTCGGCAACTAGGTGATGGGTTCGTCTTCCTCGCCTTCCGACCTAGTCAAGTCCAATTGATTCCGCTTCCAGAACTGCCCACTAAACCTTGGTGCCGCGGATCTCAGGCTTAAGGGTCCGATAATGGATTACATAGCGT
Source organism: Megalonaias nervosa (assembly GCA_016617855.1). Taxonomy (NCBI): domain Eukaryota; kingdom Metazoa; phylum Mollusca; class Bivalvia; order Unionida; family Unionidae; genus Megalonaias; species Megalonaias nervosa. Next base: position 27,873 of record JAECUM010024056.1, read on the forward strand.
TCTTTTTATCTCGTGATGTGGACTAGCTTAGTGTTTTTAATGAACATACTCCCACTCTTCACACCTAGTTCCTTCTCCAGAAAGCGCTGATAGTCACTCAGTCAGTTCTCCGGGACACACATTGTCACTGGAGCCAGTGGGTAGTCGCTGTGCACGTAATAAAGCTCATCGGGGTACTCGGGGTCTACTTTCGTAATGTACCCCTTTTTGGAGAATCTGCTTTGACCAAACATAGATCCGGCGTGCTTACCTACCTCAATCTGCTTTTCGGCAGGCTCCGCATCATTGTCCAGCCTTCAAGATTGCTGGCGTACATGTAGATTATCCCGGTCCCCGGTATGTTGACATTATAGTCTAAGCACATCGTATTGTTGGCTTTCACATGGGACCGACTGACCATGGAAACTCCTCCACGGATGCATTTTCAATAAAGAGGTGCATGTCAATATCCGTTATTGGCTCGAGTTTGGTCCCCGTCTTTTTCAGCTCAATCCTTGTGAGCTATAGCAATGGGCTAGATGTAGACTTTAGTTTTTAAAGATGTGTCCTGAAATGCATCAGACACATCGGCCTGCACAAGTACATCAGTCTTGAGGTAAAGGTAGTTATAGTTTCCCAGGCTTGGGCAGACGAATGTCTTATATCTTACTCAGTGAACTGTGTCGTCTCGCCAAACACTTCCTTGAGCATTCTGGACGCCGGCGTGTCGAGGTTGCTGTTTATAAACTAGAGGTGGTCAATGAACTGCAACTGTCCCTGTGAAAATGGCATGTAACTTTCCATATTGCTTGGGATGGTGCTCACTTTCTCTGTCGAAGCTGTTCAGATGGCCGACATAACAGGGTGACCGTGGTAGCCGGCGCAGGTTTTTCAGCACAAGTGACACCTTCATTTTTTCTGGGTAGATGCACAACTTGAGGTTATATTCTTTGTGGGCCACTCCGCGGAAGATGCGTCACCTTATATGTGGCAGTCATCCACTAGATGCAATGCCTTATGTTAGTCTCTGTCCATAAAGATTTCGGCCGGATTACGGACCACTTACCAGTTCGCAAACATTTTGTGCTTGAAAATCTAGATGAAGGTGGCGAGCTCATTATTTCCACGGTTTAACACCGGCTCATTGCATACATACTCAGTTGCAGTTGACGACCCTTTAGTAGAATCCACATCGGACTTGCCAGAGAGTTTCGCGTGTTGCATTTCTTAGGTATGGCGGCTGGACCTCTACTAGTACGTTTAGTGCATCGAGGTCCTCATAGATGATGTGTTGAATCCAGATCCATCTCACACGTACTCTTCGATGCGCCGGTTAATTGTGGAGTTGGCTTGGGCGACTAACTTGCCAGTTCGCATGACTGCTGAAGCTTTGGTCTGGATAAAGATGTTCCCTTTGATGTTTGTTTCTGATTCAGCATTTTTTTTATCGTAGATGTGTGTGTGTGTGTGTGTGTGTGTGTGTGTGTGTGTGTGTGTGTGTGTACTATGATTAACTTTTGTGATATAAAATTGCATAAAAACTAATGGAAAAGATATTCCCCGTCATGCCAAACTACTTGCAAAGTTAGATGACGGTGTTTAGAGTCACTGGATTCAAGCTTAAAATCCAGCTAGTTAAATATATTATTGTATATATTTAAAGAACATCAGCGATCAAGTATCATGCAGCTAACGTACGTGAACCAGATAAGATAATAATGCTGACAGTTTTACTAAAACACTTTGCAATATCACTGTGGTGTTAGTCAAACTGTTTGCGTAACATTGTCATGTGGGGTATATTTTGAAAGAATTCAACAAAAAGCCAACCTAACAAAAACTATGTAAATCAACGTCTAAATAATTCTTATATTTACATAGTACTCGGAATACTTTACAGGGAGACAATTGACACAGATGGGATATGGCTTGTCACTTATGCTAACCTTACAAAACAATAGCCAACCTCACAAAACTACGTAAAGCAGCGTTCTAAATAATTCTGCTTTACACAAATAATGAAAACCTCACAATTTCAAATTTACTGTTTGCTTACCTGATCAAATTAATATTGCACATACAATTAACATGTTCTATCTAATATGAATACTTTGTTATTAAATTTCTTTTTAGTCTGTCGCTTCGTTATTTTCCCTTAATATTTTTTCCCACTGATATCTTTACCACCATTTTCTTTTTTCATGCTATTATAATTTACATTTAGATAATTTCCTAGGCATATACTAATATCACAATATTGCCACTCATAGTTAAATTTCGCGGTAAAACACCAAGGTCTGCTACGACGCATTCCTGCTGGATTCCGACAAAAATTGTGATCTCCAAGTCCGTCCGGATCAGGAATTCCTGTATTCTTGTACGGGTAGGGTAATAGTTTGTGAGAATGAGGATACTGTGAGGACCATTTCTGACACGTGATGCCGTCAATCGTATGGTTCATATTCCCACGGTACAGTCGTCCATCTCGATATTTCCCGGGAATACATTTTCCTGCAATATTTAATGGAAATTTAACAATTAGTCTACAACTTAATAAAACAGAAGAACTATTCATCTTACATAAATATAGACTTGCTTCCTTTTTTCATAGGTTTTCAGTGTTTTTCCAGGCTTAATATGGCCGTGCGTACGTGTGTGTGTGTGTGTGTGTGTGTGTGTGTGTTTAACCCTGCTCGTTGATAATTTGATATACTACGATCGATTTATGGGATCCTTTAGTAGAAAAACGCTTGAAATAGAATAAGAAACCATACAAACTACTCTATAATGTTCAAAGGTCACGTTGTATGAGTGGACGTCACGTTTAATGAGTGAACGCCATGTTTTGTGTTTTTTCCCACTCATAATAAAATATATAAAACTTAAATTTTTTACTTGAAGATAATCATACATTGGACCTTTTGTTGTTGGCATGTCACAAATAAACTTCTTGCTTATATAATCTTTTAGGCAGACATACCTCTTTCATTCTATAGAACAATATAAATAATTAATTACTGGTGGAAAGTTCGTTTTAATAAAGTTAATCTTGTTGCAGCATTACTTGTGAATAATTCATTTATGAGCAGAGGTAGTCGAAATGAGTTTTCGAGTATGATAAATGGCTGAATATTGTCTCAACTGGTCATGACATTCATCGGTGTTCATCTAACAAAATTTATCGGTGATCTTTTATCTTTATCAAGGCATGACATGCAGTATTCTTTTATGTGAATGCTTACTCGTTGCTCTTCTTTCACATATAAACGGATACGTGTAGTTCGGAAGCTGGCTTGTGGAACCAACCCATGCCCCCTCCCATCCATATTCCTTACTGGTATGGTTAACAACCAGGATCAAGGAGGAGAAAGATGAAGGATGGCCTTTGTTCCAGTTGGAGTATTTCATCTCTTGCAACTTTTTACCATCTGCGAAGAACCAGCCGAAAGTACCATTCTCGATTTTTCCGCCTGTCCGCCATGTTCTGTCTTTGGTGTACTTTTTCAGAAGTTGGTCTCGAAGAAACTCGTCTTCTTGTGCGGTATTAATGAAGACGAGTTTGGCTTTGTATTGTTCACAGTACTTGTGCGCAGCTGCAAACTGATACTGCTTCCTGTCTATAAACTTGTAACAGCTCCTTTCATGTTTTTGCCATCCACTGGGACATTCTGCAATGGTAAATGAAAGTGGAAGCATTTCTAAAACAAAGACACCAGTTTCCTTACATCAACCCAATTGACACGATTCATTAAGAAAAATTTACACACACACACACACACACACACACACACACACACACACACACATATATATATATAGAGAGAGAGAGAGAGAGAGAGAGAGAGAGAGAGAGAGAGACGCACAGAGTATATGCATATTTAATTATGCAGTTTATTGCGCATTCGTGTAATATACTAGTTGTTTCCTAATTTCTTCCTTAAAATCTCCAAACGAATGCCTAACTAGAATTCCTAATACCCATTTCTATACACTTAAAATCTCACGTGTCTCCAATGATGTTTATAACAAAAATTAAAGATCCAAAGTTTTACAACATAAGCCAAATGAATGATGCGAACAGTTGGTAATTGAACATACATCTATAAACAAACCCCAAATAGTATGTACAATAATGTTGTAGAATCATGGCGGGTAAAACACAAAACAAACAAATAAAACACAAAATCCGTTGCGTTTGCAAAACTTTACATGGCTGTTTCTACAGGAATTAAACCTTTAAATTTATTATGTTTCAACTAATTTATTATTATTATTTTTGCAGCCGACACATTTTCTTTTAAATAATTCTCTAAATTTGCTTAATAGCCTATAATTACTACTATGACAATGAAATATCCGGGATATAAAATTCGCCTACTTAAAATGAACATAAAACAACAGATGTAATTATCGCTCGTCGATTTCTAGGCTAGTAAAGATATTTTCAAGCATCCGCAACAAGTTGAAATAAATTAGTTGAAACAAATTTAAAGGTTCAATTCCTGTAGAAACAGCCAAGTAAAGATTTGCAAACGCAACAGATTTTGTGTTTTATTTGTTTGTCTTGTCTATGTTTTGTATTTGCCTTTGAAAAAGACTCATTAAGAGTCGAAAGCGCTCAGGCTAGTTAGATACTAGTTTTGCACTGTTCGTTGTCAGTTTATTGCAGTTATCTTAATCAATCCCTGACCAACGTTATCCCTTGCTGGATCCAATGCGTTTGAAAGGAATATTATTCGCCATATGATTTGTATTCTTTATATATATATATAT
>JAECUM010024057.1:0-49905 GCA_016617855.1 Megalonaias nervosa
ATAAGAATGATCAAAAATCCTCATCTCTTCCCACGTGCGCTTATAGTAGAAAAAGGGCGCTTTATTTCTGATTGCTACAGATTGAAAAATAAGCAAACAGAATAAAGACAGAGCTATTCCAAGTGTTCTTATTTCTAAGAGGTCAAGGTCACGGTTATGTTTTGAAAGCTCGAAGCAGTAAATTTGTTGGGTCAAACAAACCTTAGTCTGACTTTATTATAGAGAATTATGAATCATTCATATCGAACGGTTCTATATCACCTTTTGGAGATTCTGTCAAGCCCATCCCTATTAAAATGTTAAGAAACGTGAGTCTTTTATTTTCAACTACTTTGTCTTTATATGCGACGTCTTCTTCTAGTATTCTTATTCAGGGAGTAGAGTGTGGCTTGTTAATGTTCCTCTCCATCGTGTAAATGTGTCATCAAACTTAATATTCGTATCCATTACAGTCGGAACAGTATCGTCTTTATCATCAGACTTAATATTCGTATCCATTACAGTCGGAACAGTATCGTCTTTATCATCAAACTCAATATTCGTATCCATTACAGTCGGAACAGTATCGTCTTTACCCATCTAGGGTATTCATTTCTTACTAGGGAATGACCTAGCTGGAGATATAGTTGTGGTTGATCCACTGGTAACTGACAAGCCTTGTTTGGATTAGAAAGTCGATCCTATTGAAAACGAAATCTATGCTATACACACTGCTTGTGCAGTTACTAGACCTATGGTAAAATGAGCTCTTGAAAATTATGTTGATTAGGAAATTATTCCTTTAGCTGACACATTTGTTGGTCAGTCTTCTGATGAGGTCACTTTTACTCCTCGCTTGGATCAATCAAAAGGTATTGATCATAGTGATCATCTTTTACTACTCATTATCTTTATTGTAATCAGGGTGACAAAAGACAATCATTAGTTATCGAACAGGAACATATCCTGGAATCTCCTGTTTGTTTCAGATGGCTATTAAAGAAACTGAAGCTACTTAAGTACCTGTTTTGTCATCTTGTGAAACATGGGGTCCTTACGAGAAAATGGAGACAACCTGGTGACGAGTTGTCAGTAAACTATCGAACGTAGTTTCTAAGTCTTTTCGACAGGAAAATCTTAGTCTAGCCCATAGGGTTACTAACACTTATCACAAGATCTTAAAACATTTTTATGGTCCGAAAATTAAAAGTAATGCTTCTAGATAGTGTAAATCTTGTCACACTCGTCGGTGTTAAGAAAACCAAACACAAGTTACCTAAGACTCATTAGCAACCCATTCCTGCATTTGACGAACCATTTAGCACAATAATGATAGACTCTATCAGTCCCTTGCCTAAGACCAAGTCAGGAAACCAATACTTCTTGACCGTAATGCGTGCGTCCACAAGATTTCCAGAGGCAAATCTTTGAAGAATATTAAAATTAAAACCACAGAAAAGCTTTGATCAATTTTCTAAAAGTTTTGACCTTCCCAAATCTTACCACTTTAATCAAGAGTCAAATTTTATGTCTGGAATTTTCTAGCAAATTATGCATGAATTAGGTATCCAACTGTTTAAGTCTTCCGCCTATCAGCCTGAAAGTCCATGGACATTAGAAAGATTCAAACTGTGAATAATATGATTCGGTCATATTGTTTTCATACAGGAAAAGATTGAGACGAGGGTGTTTTTTACTGTTACTTGTTCTTACGGAAAAAGTTCAAACACTAGTTCACTAGTTTTTTTCCTCTGAATTAGTTTTTGGACATAACGGACCGCGGACCACCGAAGTAATTAAACAAGAAACTTCTTTCAACCGAAGATTCCGAGATTAAACCTCTTGACTATGTACCTGATTTCAAATATAAATTGTCAAAGGCTTGGGAAGTACCAAAACCTGATCCTGAATCTACTCAGTCAAAAGTGAAATTAATTTAAAACACAAATACAAAGGAAAGGAGTTTTCGTCCTGGTGTTAGAACTCTGGCTTTCCTACCCATACCTAAAGATCCTCTTAGACTAAATAATATGGTCTTTATATAGTTGAAAGAAAGGAAGTGATCTAAATTATATCATTAATATGGGTAAATAGAAACAACTTTGCCATATAAACATGTTAAAGGAGTATGTTAATACAGATAGCCCTGTTAATCATTCAGTCGGTTTAGTTGTGTATGTCACTCCTCAGTGAGGATGCAGTCAGACTGTAGTGACTTTGGATTAACCAACCTTCGAATGGAATTCAGAAATATTGAATAATCTGGACCAGAAACTTTCACATCTACAGCCACAAGAAAATAGTGAACTAAAACAGCTATTATATGAATATGAGCACTTGTTTCCAGAAGTTCCAACACAACCAAAATAAAATCCAGCATGATATTGAAACTGTAGATTCTACACCTGTGAAACAACATTCTTACAGGATGAATCCTCTTAAACAAGAATGTTTGAAAAAAGAAATTCAGTATTTGCTGGAGAATGACTTCATACAACCAAGTAAACGTAAGTGGAGTTCACCATGCATTCAAGTGCCGAAATCCAATAATACATTTTAATGTCTTGCTAGTTTGTTAAAAAGTCATATTACATAGCTAATATTTGTCTACTATTTTAGATTATGTAGATCATTGTTACTTAGGGTAAACATGTTTACTGATGTTGAGTTCAAGGTCTAACTTTCTTATACAAATTATGAGTGTTCTATATAAGCAAGTTGTTTATGAATTTGATGGGAAAATTACCGTCATCATGGTTTTGCTATTCCGTCTTAGCTTTTTATATTGATGTTGTTTACTTCAGAATAATTCATTCATCTCTTAACATCAGTCTTAGTGGAATCAATTTAAGTTGTTTTTCAGTTAATATTTGAGAGTATTTTTTTATTTATATTAAGTGCTGAATAATATTTTCAGACTCAATCATTATTTTGAAATTACTGTAAATTCATTCAAGGACATTTTAGATTATATCATTGTAAAGCATCAGACTGCTAACACATCACCACTATTCCATGTTATTGGCATATCAGCATGTTCAAATTTTGGAATTCATTCCGAATAACGCTGGAATTCATTCGGAATGCTCTATACATTTGGACTACCGATATAACTTTTAGGGCTATTTGGGATTTAATGAACAATACTGTAATCTGTTTTTAAATTTTCGCTTTATGTTCAAGGAAAATAAATTATTTGTTGAATTTTACAAAGCTTGTTGTATTCGCCCTTTTTGGTTACTTTGTTTAAGACCATAGAATCGTAACAGCATCCATTCTGTGCTAATACTTATGTGATTCATTTATTGTATTGTACATAGTGCATCTAGTCTGTAATAATACCCCTCTTATGTAGTTCATATATCTTATTGTACATAGTGCATCCAGTCTGTGATAATACTTATCTTATGTGATTCATGTATTTTATTGTACATAATCCATCTAGTCTGTGATAATACCTATGTTATGTAGTCCATGTATTTTATTGTTCACAGTGCATCTAGTCTGTGATAATACATGTCTTATGTAGTTCATGTATTTTATTGTACATAGCACATCTAGTCTGTGATAATACCCATGTTATGTAGTTCATGTATTTTATTGTTCACAGGGCATCTAGTCTGTGATGATACATGTCTTATGTAGTTCATGTATGTAGTTCATGTATTTTATTGTACACAGTGCATCTAGTCTGTGATAATACATGTCTTATGTAGTTCATGTATTTTGTTGTACATAGTACATCTAGTCTATGATAATTCCTATCTTATATATTCATGTATTGGATTGTACATGATGTGAATACTGTACATTTTAATACATCTGCATCAAGTGTTAACTAGGACTTTGGCTGTATAGCCCATTGCGAGTAACTAAAGTTGTTTATTATTATTATTATTATTATTATTATTATTATTATTATTATTATTATTATTATCGTTATTATTGGCCCTTCCCTGCATTCCAGTGAACTTTTTCTTTAAATAGTTTTTCTCTCATAGACATAACACACGTTAGTCCAATTTAAATGTTTCTCATTTTTGTCTGTGAATACTATAGACTTTGCCTTTGTCAGTCTTCGTCCACTCTTTTTTTTCCTATCCAAAGAAAGGAGTTAAAAAATACTTGAAAGCAACCAGTACCTTGCAGACGATAAATCTGTAACATGCATGAATTGATCTGATGTATAAAGAAAACCATTACGAAGTGGGTTTTCGTTGCTTTCATTCACCTGGATATTGATTTTAGTTTTTCAATATTGCAATTCTGTGTCTATGGAACGCTGATACTTACCGTCACAATAAACAGCATACAGAACTTTTAATTGATTCTGACTGTTTCAAACTTTGAAGTGCATTGATAAGCATTCAGATATTTTTACATATATATTTCTGTCCATTATGTCTATTTATCTGTAGCGAAAACAATTTTGACTAATATTGTAATATAACGTAATTGTACCTTTAATTTCTGTAGATGTCTCTGGAGAAGAGGCCTGTCTTCTGTTCAACACTGCGATCACTGCATTGAAACTGAATAGTATCGCTTGACGCCAGTATGATTAAGATGTTAACGTGTCTGACTTTATCTTTCTCAGTTACTCTAACCGGCCTGGTCTAGTTTCCTTCCATACTACTGTTTTTCCCTTTCAAGATTTCATGCAAATTTAAATATAAAATTCATTCACATGATTCTACCTCTGTAAACTTTATTTTGATGGTCTCTGATTACTTTATTTGGGATTGTCTCTGATTACTTTATTTGGGATTGTCTCTGATTACTTTATTTGGGATTGTCTCTGATTACTTCATTTAGGAATATTGAAAATTTATTCCACAGCACTGAGATGGGAAAAACAAGACTTTATTTTCGAAGTTGATATAAAGTGTTGTGAGTGGGTTTTTAGGCAATTAGGCAAACGAATTTCCACTGAGTGATTGATACATTTCTACGTGCAACGTTAAATACTCAGCTTCGATCATTCATCCTCTATTTTCGCTTATTTGGTACGTACAGTTTTAATAAACGTTCATTGACATTAACCTCTTAACCTCTGCTGATTATATTCATAGGCTTTGTTCTTTGTAAAACGTTCTGTATTCAACTTTGTCTGCTTTATGCGTTAGTCGTTTTGTAATTTTTATAATTAAGTCTTGAATAAGGTTTACGCATCTTTATTGTCACCGCCTTGAAATCTGTACTCGTGTGAATTTCTTTTAAGTGAACTTCGACATCTTTTCAGGGATAATTTTAGTTATGTATTTTGCATATTGAAGCGACTTAATTCTTTTCTAGTTTTGACAATATGTTAAAGTTGGTTGCATTTTGTTAGAGGTTTTGGGTGGTTTATTTCTGTCGAATTTTCTTTGGAATCGGTTAATCGATGTTTTATTCTCTTTCAAAGATACTACGTGGTTTTGATTTATTTCAATAACAATATTTCAATACATATTTCACTGATATTTAGATACGTGAACAAAATTTCATAAATTCAACTTCAGTCATTTTTTTTCTTGAAGAATGCCTGCTTCCTTGTCTATAGCGCTTGCCTTTGTTGTAGCCAAATCGGAACTTCACCAGTTACCGACCGGGGGGGGGGGAGAGGTCAGTTCTCTGTAGCAGATCTTTTTCTACACTCCGGGGTCGTATTTTGTGCTCCGTTAATTGCGTATCTTTGAGAGTGTGTCATACTTCTTGTATGTTAGTCAAGCAATGAATTTTGCTTGATTCTTTGCGTGTCTCGTTTGTTTTTCTATGTTTCAGATGCACGGGAGACTGTCACGCTACTTGTAAGTGGGTGATACATAGTATTTTTATGTATTTATTGACACGTCTTTTATCCGTATATTTTTTAACCGCAGAGTATATATTTGCTTTTTTTTAGACAATGAAGTGGCTATATAGAACAAATTCTCCCAGAGACAAAGTCGAACCGCCAATGTCTGGTTTTGAAATCCAATGATTTTAGCTTTAGACTATAAATCTTATTAACATAAGATACTAGCAGACAGTATCTGGTGATATGCTTTACACAGGCTGTGCGGTCCGCTCCACCACGCTAGCGCTACCGTGTGTGTGTCTGTCTCTGTATTTGTTTCTGCTATTGTGTGTGTGTGTGTGTGTGTGTGTGTGTGTGTGTGTGTGTGTGTGTGTGTGTGTGTGTGTGTGTGTGTGTGTGTGTGTGTGTGTTCGGATTTTTAACGTAGCTTCAACAGTTTGAGCAATATCGCTACGATGTCTTCAGTGTGGCAGTTTATAGTGATGTCTAGCACTGTGGCATCATGCCGCAGATATGTGGCATCATGTCCCACCCGGTCACATTACCCCGACACTAGGCTGACCAGTCTTAACACTAACCTCTTAAAGCTGAGTGGAAAGCGAGGCAGCTGCTATTACCATTTTTGTAAAGTCTTTGGTATGACTCGGCCGGGGTTCGAACCCGCGACGTCCCGCATCCGAGGTGTTTCTGCTAATGCACGTCTGTGCTTCAAGAACTCCATTTATTGTAAGTAGCATTAATTTAATATCACGTTTGTAAGGTTATAATATAGTGTGCATAAGGAGTACCAGAATTAATTTCTCAGTGTAATCATTTAGACCGCTCCAGTGGCCTAGTGGTTAGAGCGTCTGCCTCGGATGCAGGAGGTCGCGGGTTCCAACCCCGGCCGAGTCATACCAAAGACATAAAAATGGTACTAGCAGCTGCCTCGCTTGGCGCTCAGCATTAGGAGGTTAGCGTTAGGGCTGATTCACCTGATGTCTTAATAATGTGACTGGATGGGACATCATGCTACATGTCTGCAGCATGATGCTCTAGTGCTGGACATCACTAACTGCCACACTACAGACATCGTAGCGATATGACTGAAAAATTGTTAAAGCTACGTTAAATATCCAAATCACACACACACACACACACACACACACACACACACACACACACACACACACACACACACACACAGTGTAATCATTTTGCGCTTTATGTACTGTGCATGTGGAGATAAAAATGCCCGTGAGAAAAAATGTCTAATTTTGATTATAAAATAAAAAAAAAAAAAATTGTTGGTCCAAGTAATTACATTGTATTAGTCTGTAATATGTCTGGTATAATTGATTGATCACGGGACCCAATCACTCAGCAACGAGTGTTCAAGTCATGCGTTATCTATCGATTTTCGCTCCTTGCGCTCTTCTGTAACAGCCGTATTTATTACTTGTTCGCACAAGCACAGTAACTGTGTTTTAAATAGACGGATATAGATGAAGGTAATATTAGAATTTTTCCGTGGATAGTGTTTCGTTTAATGTGAAGAAGATCGTAAAAATGTTAATTCACAAGTGTGTTGGCTCACAATCTTTGATAAAATATATACAGGTAAAAATTGAATTTATCACTGACCATTTATTCGGCATTAGACAAGAGCGTGCTAATTTGAATTTCACAAATGCGATAACACAGTCCGTGCTCGAGTAGTTAACATGTTGAGACAGATAGGATGTGGGAGGGGGTGTGAGGTGGCGAAGCCCGCACAAGAAAATATCGTACTAATCTTACATTTACAAGTTCACTATGACTTATATGAACTAGTGATCTATCACATTTAATCGCGACAGTTCTGACTATTAAACTCATGAGTTGTCCAAAGTCGAAACTCTTCTTCAACAAATCGCTAGAGCAGCTTTTCAAATTGACATCATCGTCTCGCTTTAGCTTTTCATGTTCAAGTCAAACCTGTAGATTTGGTAAATAATCTAGTGTAACATGTAAAGTAATGGCACGTTATCCACTAAAGACCTCGTAAGCACATTCCGTCTCTAATAGACCATCTCTGAAATGGCGACAAGTAAATTTAAAAAAAAAAAAATTCCAATACAACCATGAATTAATGAAACAATGGAACTTTGCAATAATTTAATTATATAAAGTTTCATGGCGACAGATTTAGCTTCATTTTCCTGAAATACACTTTTGGAGTTAAGTTTTCATATCCAGAATCTTGAATGCCAAATAGTCTATGGAGAAATCATCGAAGTTCATATTTTAACTCAGTTAAAAAAGAACTTCTAGTGAAAGAAAGAGAAGACAAATTTCAACGTCCTCTAGTCATTATGAGCCAAATTTCAGCTGTCCAATGGAATGGCAACGTCTCCAGAACACACCTTATCCTTATGGTATACAAAAATGGCCACTTGTTACCTATTTCTGCATAATTACGTCTTGTCTTATTCTTATTTTTTCATAAAAAAGAGACAGAAAAATTCCAAGCAACAAAAAATTGGATCAGAAGAATTTTATTTCATAGCTTAGCGAAAAGAATCTCTCTTTTACATAGCTTATAATCAATAGAATCCCTATTGTCATGAGCAAAAGCAGAACTCACTATGCAGAATATACAACCGCCGATCTTTTTCTTTTACTGATCTCTCAAAGATAATTTGTAAATTAGTATATCGCGTTATCTTTTTTTATATAAGCCAGAGAGATTTGTTTGCGATCTAGGGGTAATTTTAAACATCTCAATATCTCAAATGGCAAAGTACTCATATATATACCTGGAAAATTTTGATGCTTCATGCAAGCTGGGCATGGACATCAAAGCTTTAATTTTCCCCATCTATAGTCTGGACAGTGTGCCTCTTTAGTCGATCACCATCTTTAGTCTGGATAATCTACCTGTTTAGTCGATCCCCATCTATAGTCTGAACAATGTACCTGTTTAGTCGATCCCCATCTATAGTCTGAACAATGTACCTGTTTAGTCGAAACCCATCTATAGTCTGAAAAATATACCTGTTTAGTCGATCCCCATCTATAGACTGAACAATATAAATGTTTAGTCGATCCCCGTCTAGAGTCTGAACAATGTACCTGTTTAGTCGATCCCCATCTATAGTCTGAACAATATACCTGTTTAGTCGATCCCCATATATAGTCTGAACAATGTACCTGTTTAGTCGATCCCCATCTCTAATCTGCACAATTGTATTAAGTTGTCTAATTATTGTACATTTCGTGTATCACAGATTTAGTCTTGACTGGGTTACATACAACTGTATAAACAACCAGGAAACCATTAAATTAGACACGTATATTGTCCTCTGACCTTTCACGTCCATTGTTAACTATGTAAACAGTTAAAATGGGGTGGGAGTCAGTGTGCATCACCTATCGAAAACAGAATTCGGCGAAACCATTCGGCAGCAGCATAAGGGGTTATACAAATTATGCGACCGTTTTAGCAAACCCTAAATGCCTCAGATAAAAGAGCAAAATATTTATGTTGTTGTGCGTAATGGCTAAAACAGAATCTTTTATACTTACAAACAAATCCTACTCCATGATGCAACACTGCTTAGCCATGTGATCGCAAAATCTTGCGGCTTCCGTAATCGAACGCAACTGAATTATCATCGGCCTTTTTCCCTACACGGGCTATTTGTATCACATGATCGTTTGACCTCTGACGTAAAGAAAAAAAAACATGTTGGCCACGAGATTTGGCTAACGTGACCAAGAAAAGTATGAAGTGGCTAGTACTTGGGTCAATTTTACTGTAAATTTTTGGTTCATGTGTCAGTTTATGATGTTATAACTGCTTTGAATGATAAACTATCTTACATGCATATCGATTTTAGTCAGGCAGGGTTTGATATAAGATCAGGTGAAACGAGGAATTTGAACCTATGTAATAGTAATAAAGTCGTCTTTGTGTGGCTAGCCAAGGTTCCGATATGATAACCCTATCTACACCTTGGTGGATCGAGCAGGTATTTCTGTGCTTCGAGTCTGTGAATTTCATTGGATGCGGCGGCAAGCCACCGCATCCAATCAAAATTAAGTTGTTCAAATTTGAATACTGCTCCTACATGATCCAGACAAGGGGAGCACACAACTTGAATAGATTGATAAATAAACTATTTTCCACTGCCGGTCCGTCTTTGTACAAATACCTTTCACTCAAATACACCTGTAATGGCTTCTCTCTTGTACGTAGTCATACTGTCGATATTAAACTTACAAAGTATCCTGAAGTCAATTGCCTCAACCATATTTGGTCGATATACAATGCGCCGCTGTTACACGCTATCGGTTAGTTGGCATTACATACTAAGGGAAGCAACTCATGAAATCCAATAGATGTCGCTAGGACAAAGCACTAAAATATCCGCTCTATCCGCCAAGGTGTAGATGGGGTTATTATATCGGAACCTTGGCTAGCGAAGATCATGACTGACAGACTTTGAGAAAATCTGCACACGGTTTGTACACACCAGCTCTGCCCAGATTTTCTTCAGAACATAGTCATGTCATAAACGAAATATACATAAAACAAAACATGCATGCGTTTCCGTTATGCTCGAATAACTTTTAGAAAACTAACCGTCTGAGGGTATAAAATTATCATATTTCAAGAAATGCCTGCGAGAAAGAACAGAAACACGACATTAGAAAACTAATATAAGCTAAGCAATACAAGAATCAACATTTCGACCGCGATTACAGTAAAGTTTGCTTTTTAACCACTGAGGAGCTTCAAAGATCAGAGGTCATTCGGGGTAAAACAATCTATATTTAGAAGCGATCTGGGTGATTGTACACTCAAACAAGTAGAATTTGGGGAATGGTTTGTAAACTATATTTTTATATGTAAATTGATAACAAATACTTGAGTATGTTGCGCAGTTATACTTTTCGTGACGTTTATGAGTGATGAGCCCGTATAGTAACATGCAGTTTTACTCCAAATGAACGCTGACATATTGCAAACTAAGTAACTTGCATGTCACCTCTGAGAATGCGTACATCGTTTTATAGTTGACTGTCAGTTCCAGTACAACTGGATTCAATTAAACTCTTTTATTTAAGAAAATCACGCTTTCATAGTGCTTTTTTATGGACAATCAGGGCCTCTCCACGTGACAGGTGTTCTGCTGTTACTATTGCACTTTAAACATAATGAAAAAAATAGGTACAAAGTTTCATCTGAAGGAATGTTTCCTGGAATGCGTGGCGGAACCGTCGTACGCGGCAGGGATCACGTGGTTAATAGTTGTACACATCATCATCAGAGACTGGAAAAGGCACGGTGTCCATTGAATGAAGCAGCAGATCCGGTAACCTAGCGAATAATAATAATAATAATAATAATAATAATAATAATAATAATAATTTGAACGAATTACAAGATATTATTTTTGTACTAGAGAAATATTATAACCTTTAAGTATCAAAATTCAGCAAGTTCGTCATCATATCTATGTGTCTGTTTCTCTGTCTGTATATCTATTTGTCTGCCTACCTACCTACCTACCCTTCTATGTATCTGTCTATCTATCTGTCTATCTATGTATCTATCTACCTATATATCAGTATATCTATCTATCTATTTTGGACAGTACCACGAGAGGAAAAATATACACGTAGAACAAAGACGTGTGTATGTTACTTTCACATTTACTACAATAAGAAATTCTGACGTGCTGTAAATCGTACAAAGGATATTTTGTTCAAACATTTTTCATGATAGTTTTAAGACATCATACATGCTAATGTATTTAATTTTTCTTTGATAAAGATGCAAGAACACCAGATAAAAATGTACAATTCTTGAAACAGAAGAAAATAAACTATGATACATAGATAATTTTAAGTATAGGCTAAAGTGCGTCAGCTGTAAACTTGTAAAACAATATATATATATATATATATATATATATATATATATATATATATATATATATATATATATATATATATATTCAGTTAACAAACATTACAAGCTGCCTGTTTACCTTGATTTGAATAATCTCAATAAGCTAAGCCGATCCTCTCTGGCAGGATGTTCATTCGTTACTATCAACCTTTCATTTGGATACGATGGAACAGATCGTTTAAAATATCCTGTATCCACCATTTTCATGCAGTTTGTATATCGCCGGAAGTCTCTTTCTAACCCTCGAAAAGCTCCATCATCGAATGTCCTCAGAATGCTTAATATTTCGGTAGGGTCGCGACCTGGAACGGAAAAGAATTATAAGTAAGATACAGTATCGCAGGTCCTAACTGTCATCAATGCGTATTCAATTTTCAGTTTACATTCAAAATATTTCATTAGTCAACAGTAAGTCTGATTTCAATTCTATCCAAACGGACTGCAACATATTTGACGTCAGTTTAAGTTCAGCCTTATTACATCCTGTTGCTGTACTTTAGGCCAGACTAATAACTTTCATCATGTACTTCGTCGATTTAGAAACCAACATCAGTTCGAAATCTCATGCGAACTTCCAACTCCAGAAATATCAGTAAAGACATGAAATAATTCAGAAAGTTTAGCAAGAGTGTGAAATTATTTAGATCTGATCGTAATTCAAAATATTTATAAAATGTTCGACATATGGTAACAGTACGTCTATCAAATAAAATTTTATCAAATCCAAACCGGTATTGACTTGTCGATGTCTGAGTGGGATGAGAAACGAGGGGGAGGGGGGCTTGAACAAAGGATCGTAGTCATAGACGAAAGTTGTTCGGCTACCAAGATCACGAAAAATGTGATTCTCTCTCCTCTGTACATAACGTAATATCATTAGAAATATGATGAATTATACAAGTTGACTAATAGCTCCATGATGAAAAAAATTCATAAAGACTTGTAAGTAAATTGATGTACTATATATATATATATATATATATATATATATATATATATATATATATATATATATATATATATATATATATAATTCTTCTAGTTTATACTAACTTTCTAGAGTTTACTTAAATATGGATGGAAAATTGGCTCATGAACATCTTCTCTGGTAGTTGATTTTCGTTTAAGAATAAATATGTTTTCGGGACAATGAGGGTAACTGTGACACTGGGTTAATGGAACACGTTTAATATTTGTATAGCTTCAAAGAAACTAAATGCACATCTTTTGAAATAAGATCATATAAAACTACATAAGATTTTGTCCCCGTATTGCCAATATAATCTCGCCTCATTATGGAAAAAAAAAGAAAATTATGATGTCAAAATAATAGTAGGGCATTCACATAAGTGAGAACAGTAAAATAATAAGAACTGCTAGAATTCTGTTGAACTGAATATATATTTGCTCTATTTTCCTCTAACCGTGTTGCGACCTTTTGTGATTTATATTAAAATTATTTTTAGGCCAAAAATGCAATATAAACATATTAAGCCGTTAATTATGGCGTCACATTAAAATCAGTATGAAAATACGATCATAAACGATTATGCATCTGTATTGGCACAGTGTTAATTGCGAGTGATAACTGCTGTATGAAATGCTATTACGATGTTGGTGGTGGGGTGGGGAGGGGAGGGTGACAAATTAAAGCCATTCGGTGATTCGGCCAATCCTATCCCTATTAAAATTTTAAGGGATACAGGAGCTTTTCAGAGTCTTTTAGTGTCAGGTATTTTGCCTTCTTCTGAGAAGTCCTGTTCTAATGAGTGTTCTCATTCAGGGAGTAGAGTGCGGCTTTGTTAATGTTCCTCTCCATTCTGTAAATTTGTCATCAGACTTAGTTTCAGGACCTGTGACAGTGTCTAATTTACCAGTTGAGGGCATTCATTTGTTGCTAGGCAACGACCTAGCTGGAAACAAGGTTGTGGTTAATCCACTTGTAACTGACAAGCCTTCTTTGGATCAGAAAGTTGATCCTATTGAAAAAGAATACCCTGATTTATACCCAGCTTGTGCAGTTACCAGAGCTATGGCAAAGAAAGCTCTTGAGAATGATTTTGATAAGGAAAATATTCCTTTAGCTGACACATGTATTGGTCAGGCTTTTGATGAGGTCACTTTTACTCCTAATTTGGATCAATCAGGTATTGATCACAGTGATCCTCTTTCAAATACTCATTCTCTTTTATCTAATCAGGGTGATAAACGACAATCACTTGTCGTCGAACAGGAAAAAGATCCTGAGATCTCCTGTTTGTTTTAGAGGGCCATTAGTGAAACTGATGCCACTGAAGTACCTGTCTGTTATTTCATTAAAAATGGAATTCTCATGAGAAAATGGAGACCTCCCGAGGTACCTGGTAATGGCGAGTGGTCAGTGAACTATCAAATTGTAGTTCCAAAATCTTACAGACAGGAAATACTTAGTTTGGCCCATGAAACTCCTCTGGCTGGTCATTTAGGGATAAATAAAACTTATCACAAGATCTTGACTCACTTTTATTGTCCAAAAATCAAAAGTGATGTTTGCAAATTTTGTAGATCTTGTCATACTTGTCAAATGGTAGGAAAACCCAATCAGAAGATACCTAAGGCTCATCTGCAACCTATTCCTGCATCTGACGAACCATTTAGCAGAATTATGGTATATTGTGTTGGTCCCTTACTTAAGAATAAGTCAGGTAACCAATATTTGTTGACCATTATGTGTGCGTCAGCAAGATTCCCAGAGGCAATTCCTTTGAGGAATATTAAAACCAAAACTACAGTAAAAGCTTTGATAAAGATTTTTTTTACTCAGTTTGGCCTTCCCAAATCTGTCCAATTGGATTAAGGGTCAAATGTTATATCTGGAATTTTCCAGCAAGCTGTGCTCGAATTAGGCATTCAACAATTTAGATCTTCTGCCTATCACCCTGAGAGCCAAGGGGCTTTAGAAAGATTTCATTAGACTTTAAAGAATATGATTCGATCATATTGCTTTGATATGAACAAAGATTGGGATGAAGGCATTCATTTAAAATTGTTTGCTGTTAGAGAGTCCGTTCAAGAATCTTTAGGATTCAGTCCCTTTGAACTAGTTTTCGGACATACTGTGCGTGGACCTTTGAAGTTGTTGAAAGAGAAACTTCTTTCTAATGAAGATACTGAGCTCAATTTTCTTGAATATGTGTTCGATTTTAAGTACAAGTTGTCAAAGGGCTGTGAGGTCACAAGAGGAAATCTGCACTCTACTCAGTCCAGAATGAAATCGAGATATGATAAAAACTCAAGGGATAGGAATTTTCAGCCTGGTGATAGAGTTCTAGCTCTCTTGCCCATTCCACAAAATCCCCTTCAGGCCAAGTATTATGGTCCATACACGGTTGAAAAGAAAGTAAATGATTTAAGTTACATCATAAATACTCCTGGTAGGCGAAAACAAAAACAACTTTGCCACATTAACATGTTAAAGGAGTATATTGAAAGAGATAGCCAAGTAAATTATGCAGTTAAGGTAGTTGTACCTGTCCCACCAACTGAGGATTCAAGTGAAGAAATTCAATTGGACACTGTTGATCTTGGAGCAACAAATCTTCGGAATTCGGAAATTATCAAAGATCTGGACCAGAAACTTTTACATTTACAACAAGAAAGGAATGAACTTAAACAGTTATTATTCGAATATGAACACTTGTTTCCGGATATTCCTACGAGGACAAACAAAATTTTTCATGACGTTGAAATTGTAGATTCAAAACCTGTGAATCAACACCCATACAGGATGAACCCTCTCAAACAGGAATACTTGAAAAAGGAAATTCAGTATTTGCTGCAGAACGATTTCGTAGAGCCCAGTAAAAGTGATTGGAGTTCACCATGCATACTTGTTCCGAAACCGGATAAAACTTTCCGTATGTGCACTGATTATAGGAAAGTTAACAGTGTGACAAAAACAGATTCATTTCCATTACCAAGAATCGATGATTGTATTGATAAAATTGGAAATGCCAAGTACGCCACCAAATTTGACCTTCTGAAATGATTTTGGCAAGTTCCACTTACGGAAAGAGCGAAAGAAATTTCGGCATTTGTGACTCCAGATGGACTCTATCAATATAAAGTAATGCCGTTCGAGATGAAGGATTCTCCGAGTACATTTCAACGCTTAATGTATAGGATTACCTCTGGTCTAGATAAATGTGATGCTTACATCGATAATGTCATCATCTACAACGACATCTGGAAAGAACATCTAGCCACGATTCGGAAATTTTTTGAAAGACTCACTGATGCAAATTTGACAATCAGTTTATCTAAAAGTGAGTTTTGCCGTGGTTGCGTAACTTTTCTAGGACATATTGTGGGACATGGTCGTTAAACCTATCGATGCTAAGGTCAAAGCTATCTCTGATTTTCCTGTGCCTGTCAGTAAAAAGCAACTGATGCAATTTTTGGGTATGGCCGGATACTATCGGAAGTTTTGTTCCAATTTTTCTAATATTGCTGAACCTCTGACAAACTTGTTAAGTAAGAAAAACATGTTTCTTTGGACTGAAAAATGTCAGGAAGCTTTTGATAGTTTAAAAGCCATACTCAGAAGTGTGCCGGTTCTCACAGCTCCAAATTTCAATCAATCTTTCAAATTATCTGTGGATGCAAGTGATGTTGGGGTTGGAGCAGTATTGATTCAAGAAGATAGAAATGGTGTTGATCACCCAGTGTGCTATTTCTCTAAAAAATTAAATAAGGACCAAAGAAATTACTCACTAATCGAGAAGGAATGTTTGGCTTTAATATTGGCATTAAAACATTTTGAAATTTACATTAGTTCAGCTCCTTCTTCGGTTGTTGTGTTTAGTGATCACAACCCCCTTACTTTCATCGACAAGATGAAAAATAAAAATCAAAGATTATTAAGGTGGAGTTTGTTTGTGCAAGAATATAATGTCAACATCAGGCACATCAAAGGAAAAGATAATTTGATTGTAGATGCACTTTCCTGTGTATAGAAATATTATTTTCATATACATTTTGTATAATTCATAAGAGTTCTTCTTATGTAATTTTCTTTACCTCATGTATAGTTTACATATGGTAAAAAAAAGAAAGCTTTATTACATTAATCTTTCTTTTTTCTTTATGGGGGAATGTGTTACGAATATGTAATTTAATTACTTGTGTGTTAATTTTAAATTCTTTTTTATTTTATTTTTGTATCATTACATTATATTGTAATGATTATTTTCAAGGGATCTGATGTATTTGAAAGAGGTATTATGTTTATATAAAACGTAGTATGACTCGGATAAGCACGATTTTGTCCTGCTATGGTTTGTCGATTTAAGTAAACACTACGCGAAAACGATTGGTTATTGCCTCGGTCATTTTCTAGCCCACGTGAAATTGCATTGTTTATTGCGCAATTTGATGATGAAATAGCCACGCTTTCCATCGTGCGCGCCTGAAATGACGTCTTAGTTCAGTTTAAAAATACTCAGAACCCCGTGAAATATTTAGTCGTACAATATATCTTCTAGAAGAAGGATATATTTCTATTAGGTGCCATAAAGAGTTATATTTTTACATCTTTGGAGCTCGAGATGTTTTATCATAGATGACAGCTTGTTAAGAAGTTCATCTATTTTGTTTTAGAATATAATAATTTATTCCCTGGAGAACTATACAAGTGACAAAGACATTCGATGGAAATTTATTCTAAATTGAAACATTACAAGTTGTGGTTCAACGTGGAACTCTTGACATTTGTATAAAGGCTTCACCTGACGTCATCATCCTCCATCTTGGAACGTCATCAAGATTGGAACCTGGATTCAGTTAAAACTATTTAGTGATACGACTTATATATTTTTTCAGTACTGGGATAAATGTTTGGATTGTCTTCACAAACTGTAAATCCTATGGATTGTCTTCACAAACTGTAAATCCTATATTTCTATTTTCACCTTTTCACCGTGTTTTCTAGGGAAATAAATTATTTTTGTTAAAACTTACAAAGCTTGTTGATTTCACTCTTTTCTTTTGTTACTTTTGAACGAGCCTATACTTAACAATATATATATATATATATATATATATATAGTATAGTATAGTAGTAGTATATATATATATATATATATATATATATATATATATATATATATATATATATATATATATATACACTTTCTAATGGGGTGGTAGTGGGTGTGAACATAAATCCAGTTTGACAATAATTCCCTGTTATGAACATCCAAAGGTAACGATGGAACTTTTTTAAAAGCAGAGGTCATGTTTTATATATATATATACACTTTCTAATGGGGTGGTAGTGGGTGTGAACATAAATCCAGTTTGACAATAATTCCCTGTTATGAACATCCAAAGGTAACGATGGAACTTTTTTAAAAGCAGAGGTCATGTTTTTGATGAAATTCAATATCTTTCTCTGGCTGTCGCTCTATTCATGGTACAACGATGTTATAACGAGCTGTTATATACTCCTATTCCTTTCGAGACATTATTTCACAGAGTAATTCCTTAAAAGACATGATACCGTTGCAAACGCTTACAGTTATATCTTTTGTAATTTCAGAATACTCATAAATCGGTGCCGACGAAACTCCATTCTGCAGTTTCTTTATATTATAAACTAGGATCCTTTTAATTTTACGCATCATTATAATTTTATTCTAAATGGGAAAGTTAAACTTGCACCGATAATGTTGATTCAGGAAAGTGAAAATATAATCCCTTGAAATATTAAAGTATAATCTACATTTGACTGATATTAAATATGCTTTGGAGTTATAATCAAGCACACACACCTGTGGAGCGGATAAAACTTCCAGATTTAAGGCGCAAACGGGTCTTTGATGCGACATCCACTGACATTAGATAAACGTTCGGGTGACTTAACAACGTAGATAATAACACTGCGACCATCACACGTATCTGATGCTTATCATCCAATCATATGAGATATTGATCCTCTTTCCCACAGAGATTTTCATAAACGCTTCTCTTGAAACATTCCTTCTTTAATGAACTGAAACGTTTTCGTTTTATGTGCCCCTACGTACTCTCGATAACTTGGTCTCGGCTGAATAATCAAAGGGACAGATTAGAAGGTTGCTGGCATGTTGCCCAAGGACACGGTATGCTGTGGGCATGATCACCCATATGAGCTCATTTACTAAAGACAATGACATGGAAATAACTCGGTTTATGTACAGATTTCCTGAACTGGGCAGGTGGTTTGGGCTCATTAAATTCTAAATGAAAAAAAAAAACAAAAAAAAAACGATCGAATTTAAGCTAAAAGAAAATAATAACCAATCTGAATTTTTCTGATTTTATTTCAATTGTTTCAAGTGCAAACCAATCGTTAATTATGACCCTGTTCTTTAAACCTTTGTCAGAACGCGTCGTTTTCATCACGGGGCTGACCGCTCCAGTGGCCTAGTGGTTAGAGCGTCCGCCTCGGATGCGGGAGGTCGTGCGTTTGATCCCCTGCCGAGACATACCAAAGACTTACAAAAATGGTACTAACAGCTGCCTCGCTAGGCGCTCAGCATTAAGAGGTTAGTGTTAGGACTGGTCGACCTGGTGTCAGGATAATGTGACTGGGTGGGGCATCATGCTACATGTCTGCGGCATGATGCCCCAGTGCTAGACATAACTATCAACTGTCACATTGCAGACATCGTAGCGATATGACTGAAAAATTGTTGAAGCTACGTTAAAAATCTAAATCACACACACGCACACACACTCATCACGGGCCTTGATGGAATTTATGTTGAAGTAAACAAACTATTGCCAGGCTAATAATGACAATTATGATAGGAATACATAAATTCTTCATTTTGCATAGTGTATAGTGGACAAAGTGACCATCAATAATTATCAATGAACAATTCCGGAATAAGGATGTGGAAGGGAGGAAGGTTTCTTTATGTATAGAGTTTGGTTTCTTCTGTAAAGTAAATGTTAGAAACAGATAGGTCGACCTAAAATGTATTCCTTTTGCGCGGTGAATGGCAGTCTAAGAAGGGAATGAAATGTTGCCAAAATTATAGAATCATTCACACTTCGTTCCCTCTTTAAATAAACTTAAGGACAGTCGTTTCCATACGAAAAGACATTTAATTTAACTATTTGTTCTCGAGGAGTAAAACCTCCATTTAAATAAATTTGAGGTATAAATAAGTATACTTAGTTATCCATTTAAAGCACCATCGAAGAGGTTGAAAGCCTTAAAGAAAAATATGAAACAGTTAAACGCACACGTATATGCAGCTTGGCAGAAAAAGAATAGTAATATATTTACCCAGGAACAAATGTTTCCGTATAAAGCAAGGCAGTGAAATTTATCCGTGTTTCTTATACAAATAAGGTGTAATTGTTTCATAAACTTTCCTTGCCAAAAAGGAAAAACTGAACAACAAAATGTCACAAAATAAAGCGATCATATGAGAGAGAGAGAGAGAGGGAGAGAGAGAGAGAGATCGAGAGATCGAGATCAGACCACTGTTAACATGTTATTGTATAATGACAATAATAATAATAATAATAATAATAATAATAATAATAATAATAATAATAATAATAAAACTAGAGTGAAGTGTATGAAAATAGATCCTGAAATGAAAATGTGGCCTCACCGTGTAGTAGATATTTCATTCTAGTGTACTACCCACAGGGGCATAAGCTTGCGATTCTGTGGTCGGCATTTTGCTTAACATTTTAGAAATATTTATTGCACATTTAAAGTTTTAACTGTAGTGCAATATATTATATGATTAGATGGACACTAGCTGGTAAACGCAAATGTGGACGGCCAAAGATAATCTGGTGAAGGACAGTGATGACCGAGCTGGAAGAGATGGGACTTTCCTGGGGCGAGGCACAAGCCATTGCTCGAGACCGACCTAGATGGCGGAAGATATTTGCAGCATTATGTCCTAGACTGGACGAAGAGGACTAAGTAAATAATATATTATACTTTTGCTAGATGAATTAATTAGAATATGAAGACATCTAAACCTATTCCAAAATATACTTGACAATTATTAAAGGAACAACAAATACGAATACCACAACTTAAAGAATTGATACGTAGGTACAATTAAAATATGAAAAGAATTATTACTAATTAGCTTGCCACTAATTAGCGTAGAGATTCTTTCAAGAGAAATGTAATGGAATTTGCGGCAGTTTCAGTAGCACTGAACCCTACTTGAAAAATGTCATGAATCGGAGCTTTGTATAAGTCAAGCTAGACTTGATTATCAGATGTTTGAAACAGCCCACACAAGATGAAGGGTTGAATATAGATAATTTATCCTAGAACAAAACCAATGATCTTGATGAACAAAGGTGAAATAGATAATGTTATTAAACGTTTGGTTGACATTTTTATACGCCAAATCTGCACAATAAAGCTAGGGTACAATTTCAATCTTTGACAGGACTTAATCTTTCGACACGTAGATAGGCATCAATCAATAAAATGAAACTCATGCATAGATTTACCTGAATAGAGAACACCCCCCCCCTCCACAAACAAGCTTGCATAATCCAAACATTAATAGGGATGACATATGTTCTTTTTGTGCAGTTGATTCTGTACTAAATACACGCAGTGACCACTTAGATAGGCCAACAAAACATAGTTTGATTAGATATAGTCTAACAGGATACAGGTTAGATTGGTTTGATAGGAGTCCTAAGACATTACACTACACTAGAAACTTGAATATGATATGGCCTTAAATGCGCATGCAATATTTGAAGACAATACATTAGTACAGTTAAAGTGGCAAGAAAAAGGAAAATTCAGCGTGTTGAGTGTATTGTATGGAACTGAACAACGTCATTAATTGGAGTACAATTTTATTTGATGGAATTGAACAATGCCATTATGTTGTCATACAAGATATACCAAAATCGGTATAATCACGAGTAAGCAAATATCACAGGAAGAAGCACAACTGCAACAAGTGCATTAAGTTTTTAAATTTAGTAGAAAAACAGTAGATGACAAAATTCGTTGCTACAGTATAGGCATGTTGATAGATGTCATGCTTGAACAAGGATCTGTTGTCAGATTCTGATCTTACCGTTATCTCTAAGTACTCTATGGCATTTATTTCAACGTTGAAGGTATTTTCGTACCATACACTTGATGGGGTAGGTGCTACACGAAATAAACCTGTAATGATTCTTCAGATCAGACTAGTTCATCACGAGCAATGCAAACACTTTAGCACACCCCATCATGGTTTTTATATGCATGCCAGTTCAGTATATACAATATCATAGACCAATAGTTTACATTGGTAGTGACTCCGTATAGGTGCAAACACTTTAGCACACCCCATCATGGTTTTTATATGCATGCCAGTTCAGTATATACAATATCATAGACCAATAGTTTACATTGGTAGTGACTCCGTATAGGTTAGTTTATAACTGGCACGCTAGCATAGAGAGACTAGTCTGCAAGGAACGTAAAATATGCAAGTGTATTGTACTCACAGATGAAGATGTGAATCATTTTAACTCAGACGGTACATGCGAAATATTTGGGGAAGAAATATTAAAAGAGAATTTTTGAGACCACTATCACTTAACAGGAATGTACAGTGATCCTGGTTATACAATTTGTAATTTAAATGTTAAAATGCCTAAATACAGCCAACTATTTCTTCATAATGTGTTAAGTTGTGACTGTCTCTGTTCATCAAGACGCTTATACAAATGATACAGCTGATCAGGTAAAGCTCATATTCAACAACGATGAGAAATACATTTTAAAAAGCACGGATTTCATAGCGCATAGGTTCATGAAGGATGGAAGGAATAAAGGTTAAAGAAACGATTCGACTAGGATTATGGGCCAATTCCTAGACCGGCAGGCTAAATATTTAGCTATGCCAAGTTTATGGGCCAATTCCTAGACCGGCAGGCTAAATATTTAGCTATGCCAAGTTTATGGGCCAATTCCTAGACCGGCAGTCTAAATATTTAGCTATGCCAAGTTTATGGGCCAATTCCTAGACCGGCAGTCTAAATATTTAGCTATGCCAAGTTTATGGACCAATTCCTAGACCGGCAGGCTAAATATTTAGCTATGCTAAGTTTATGGGCCAATTCCTAGACCGGCAGGCTAAATATTTAGCTATGCCAAGTTTATGGGCCAATTCCTAGACCGGCAGTCTAAAGATTTAGCTATGCCAAGTTTATGGACCAATTCCTAGACCGGCAGGCTAAATATTTAGCTATGCCAAGTTTATGGGCCAATTCCTAGACCGGCAGGCTAAATATTTAGCTATGCCAAGTTTAAGGGCCAATTCCTAAACCGGCAGGCTAAATATTTAGCTATGCCGAGTTTATGGGCCAATTCCTAGATCGGCAGGCTAAATATTTAGCTATGCCAAGTTTATGGGCCAATTCCTAGACCGGCAGGCTAAATATTTAGCTATGCCAAGTTTATGGGCCAATTCCTAGACCGGCAGGCTAAATATTTAGCTATGCCAAGTTTATGGGCCAATTCCTAGATCGGCAGGCTAAATATTTAGCTATGCCAAGTTTGTTGATAAGATAAAACATTTTGCTGTGATGCAACCTACATATTTAGAGCAAAAACATTTACCCAAATAAAAGCTTTGACAAAGTTAGCAAAACAGATATACCAATAAAAGTAAAGAAGCATTGAAGTATTATCACCTAAAATATATCGGATGAAGATTACCAATATGTAAACGACGTAATGTCAGACTTAAAATGAAACACACCAGGCGACCTTCACGATGACTACGTCCAAAAAGAAACATTAATTATACGTTAAATTATTTGATGAGTTCATGAATGTTTGTATGCAATACTAAAAACTTGAAACAGTTTACTATTACTGTGCAAGCAGATTGTCTTTTGATACCAATTTAGAGGTATCCGGTACGTTGAAGAGACTGAGACATATTTCTCATGATGGGAGTTGAACTAGAGGTGATTTTGTCATGAAGCCGCATAGATACGCCAAGGCAAAGAATGAATATTTTGTTCATGATGATAGGAAGATAAAATATGATGGTGACTTTGACAAGTAATGGCCGAGGTTGTATATCATGTACATGTATGCCCTTGCCATCAACTTAATATGTAACTTCTGCTTCCAAGTTATTACATAAATATTGATTATGACTAGGACACGAGATATGGATATTTAGGAAAGTTTCATTTTAAGGACTTTAAGTGGTCAAATATGGTAATATTAGAAACAAGCTCCACGTCTATCACACATCTGATTCTAGTTATCAGACTTGCCCTTAGAGGACTCACGGTACTAATGGTATGGAGAAATGGGAACCAGACTGGAAATGGGTGGAGATATAAGAGTATATATGGGTTTGTCTGGAAAGGCTTGGTTGATGATGAAAGTTAAATTTTAGTATAAAAAAGTCTTTTTAGAACTTATCCTAGTTGTATCTGAAAAAATAGAGACATTGTGTTATTGTTGGATTTTCAGTTCTTTAACAGACTCGAATTTGGAACACTCATTACTGAAATTAGTACCTGACTCTTTGGTGCGGAATTGAAAGCACATATTTCAAACACAGATGCAGAAAATACCGCCGCTCATATGGTTTTCTCTGCAGAGATGTCATTCAAGATTCATATATACTGATAAATAAAGAATTGATCATGAGCTCTCAGACATTTAAAGTTATTGAATTTTTAATATCATGGTGTTTGCGTAGGTTTACTATGGGGGCTGAATTTGTGCCATGAGTGGTAGAACTGGGTTTATATCTGTTATCACTACATTGGCAGAGGTTTAAAATGTTAATGAAATCTGACTTTGTTTCTGTTCTGTAGTGTTTCCAATGCAAGAAGTCTTCTGATAATCCATCGCCCTGATGCAGTAAAGAGACCAATCTGTTCTCTGTAAGTGGATGTGTCGTTTTGAGTTATACATTGTGTGAAGATGAAGATTAATATGGAATCTACTTTTGTGCTGGATGTTACTGTTTGCAACGTTTGCACCATACCCCAACAGTTTATCAGGTTTGACAATGAACCAGTGTATGTCATTGGATGATATGATGCCACGCCTGGTTGCATCTTGCATAAAGTCTTTATGGCGAAATGATGAACTACTTTGGTTGATAGAGAAATACATGCTAATCATTGTGATCACAGGGTGAATTTTTAAAGTCGATTTAGACATGCCAACATGTGTACAAGACCATTTGAAGAGCTACCCATTATTCTGGAGAAGCTTGTACAACACGAAAATCGTTTATCTCCATTCCAGAAGAAATCGATAAATAATTGCAAATATACAGGACCACCTGTACCAATACTTGTCGATAATTTGAAGAACAAAAAACGAGAAATGTGAGGAATTAGAGAAACATAAAGTTTTACCAGTAATTGGGTTTGTGATTGAAAATTATGCAGCTTTGGGAGATACAAGGAGCCCAGTACAAGCTAGAGACAATAAGCTACCAGTGAGTTCGAGAAAGATTTATTAAGACTCGTGAATGATTCAAGTATTCAGTAAACAGATGGAAGTTCTCTGAAATAAGACACGAATTAAAATATGTCCAGATGAAGATAAATTGTTCAAGTGCGATTAGGATACATCATTTAAGAGTGTGTGTGCGTGTGTGTATGATTTGGATTTTTAACGTACCTTTAAAAAATTTTCAGTCACATTCATTTGTGAGGAGGACAGTAATAAATAATTGCTTAGTACTAGTCAATATGAAAAACAAAAACACCAGCTTAACCAGCTAAGCTAGTGTCGTTTTACTGTTTAACTATACCAAATATATACGTCGATGGAATGAAATGACCCATGACTGATACAGATTCATCATGCATGCCCGTTTATATTGCCTTCTTGTCCTTGCTGTAAAATACAATAAAAAGCGTGCGTCTTCTCTGAAAATAATGGATTTGCATTTCCGCACAACCAGCCAATGTGTTATTTCACGATCTCTACCAGGTCAAAGCTAACATGGTTAAATGAGTTGCTATCTTTCTCGCATCATCATGATTCCCACAGTAGCTCAAAACAGTTAGCTAATTTGTCTCCTAGATCTTCAAATGTCCGCTTTATATCGAATATCTCGTTGCACAGAAAAGTAGGACAGATGATAACTACGAGATTAAGAAACCATTTGTAATCAGCCTGTATCAGATGTAGTGCGAACCATGTTTTACCACAATCAGTCACTTTACAAATCATCAGTGATTAATTCAAATACATTTGTCAGTGTTTAAAAGAGAACTGATCTGAGCTGATTGTTTTGAAGTGTTAACGTACTTATATGAAACGAAGCAAATATGTATTTTATGAGCATCGATATTTTCTTTCCTGGGTTATTTTGAAAACTGATAGTTGTGCATTAGTAAATTTCACCCCAAGCATGTATCGTAAGCATTTCTCGAGGTTTGCCATATGCAATGGATGTCCGTGTTATAATTGATATTGAAACGAATATTTTTCATTTATGTGAGTTTTTGTTGCTCATTGAAGGAATGCTTAGTTGCTTCTATAAACCATTGCCTCAATTGAACACCCGAGTAAATAAATGTTTAGAAGATTTTTTTGTACTGTAGAATGCTGGAATCAGCAAATACTGTTTCTAAACAGTATCAAAACTCAGTCAAGCTCATTCTAGGCCAGTGAAGAGTAATGTTTTCTAAAGGTGTACTGGTTGCTGTACTCCCTCCCCCTCTGTCTGTCTGTCTGTCTCTCGTAATAAATTTCCATATGTGGCAATCATTGACAGATCAGTTGACTCAGAGAATATCATACCATACAGGAGATAAAAAGTTTTCGTTTCGAGGTCTTAGTTATCACCTTATATCACCTCAGACGCTTTGCCGAGTAAAATATTCAATATGAAATTTTGCTGAAGAGCACACGGATGCAGTGAACAATGATCTGTCACTATCTAAAATTCAAGAGGCAGCATAGCTTCCTTCCATACACTGCTTTGTCAGTGATTTTCTTGAGCATTCTATGTAATGTAAAAAACCAAAGAGGTTTATTTGACCGAGAGATATCAAGCCCTGACGATTCCGCTAGAAGTCATCAGTTTTCCCTAATTTCAAAGACTCTATACAACTAGTTGTAAATTGGAAAGTCCAAGTCAAATCACAGTTTTAAGCTGCATTTCGCCTGTAAATTTTGCATCACATTTACTACCAAGGCAACCGTAAACGTCGCCTGCCGACGACGGAACAGTCCCTTCTCGTTTATTTCATTGTGTAAATTACCAGTCTCCAATCATAAATACTGCACCTGGAGTCACACAATACTGCACCTGAGTCACACAATCAATGTACACAACTAGATTTTAATAGGGACTATTGAACTCCAGGGACACTCATGCGGCTCTGACCTGAATTCACCAAACATAAACCACGGCATCATGGAAACTCACTAACACTTCACTCCGTGACGTTTGCTCCTTGAAATTGGCTAATTGGCTAATTATTTCGGTCTGAGGAATATTTCGCCTCGACCGACTTCCCATAAGTAAACAAGTAATCACACGCATCTAGAAATCCTTAAAACGGAGTGCTATAAACAAATGCGCATACACCAAATTTATTACATCATATTGTGGATGACTGCATTGTAAGCATCTCATGTTGCCTCCGTGTCAAAAGCTACAATATACAGTCACGATAATTTTGCTGACCTTAGGTGTATAAACTTGCAATGTGTGTCCTAGTTGACTGCTGCAGCTGTGTGAGTAATACAATGACGTAAGTTATTGAGGCATTTAATTAGCTGAGGTTTCGTCTCCTATTTATTGTGCGTTATATATTTATTTTAAGTCGATAAGTCTGCTATTTATGTGCTAAATAATGCTTCATAACCAATAAACAAAAAACTCTAAGACTCATAAAAGGTGCGCTTAACATGTATTCATATTCAACATGCTCAAATGAAGGTTGGTTGGTTGGTGTAAGTTGTCTTTTTTTCCAATTTTGGTTCCATCATTTACACCATATCAGCCTACATCACTATCAGTTGACAAATACAGGAAAACTACATCATAAACGTTGTCCAGGTACTGAGTGAACATATTTGTTATCGAATAATATATATAAGTAGACAGGCGTGTTTTCCATGTTTTCATTGAAGTATTTAGAGTTATCCTACTTAATGTTTTAACGTGTGTACTTTGTTCCTCATGAGCTCCATCAAGGATTACTAAATTGTTCAAAAATAAATAGATATTTACTTCCCGGAAAATTCCAAACCATTAGCTATTGTTCCATCAATCACCACTGCTGCTATAATTTTTTGCCTTAGCAAATGTTGAAATAGATAAAGATTTATTTTACATCCTGACTGAACAGATCCTCTTTACCTTGGTATTACAATCTGTAAATTGTTGGTTTCTTCCAAATAAGGTTGTACGTGTTTCTTTTACGCTATAAAAATAGGTAAGGGTTCAATTTTTGAGATTCAGTTATTCAGATTGTTGGTTGTTGGTAGTTTACATTTAATGCCATGTTAAGACAAACACTAAAGTCATAATATGTTACATTTGGTAGTTCAGCGAAATTCGGACGTATCATAGTGTTATGGATATTTAATTTGTATAGTGTTCTTGACCTTTGTCCATGATTTGACGACAGAGTTTGGGGTGAACCTGATTTTTGACATCTTAATAATTTGTAAATAAGTCGTTTACTGATATTTAAAAATCAAAGTCTAGCCCTCATTATGACCCTAGAAAAAGGTTCTTGATGTGAACCTGTTTATATTTTGGTGTAACATTCCATTACGTGATTGAGATTGTTCAGAAAATGCGATATAGTTCAAGTGGGAGTTTGTATAAAATGTTTTTTGTGAACAAAGTCTTAATGTTTGTTTCAATATCCGTCTGGAGTAATTTACTGTTGCGTTGGGAGATAATTTGAGAGGAATCATTTATTTAAATTATTCATCAGAATTACAAAGCGCTAATTGTCATTTTTGACCAAGACTCTACTTTGGGATTATTGTGAATTCATTCAAAGATATTCTGGATTATATCATTGGAATACTTCAAGACTATTGGTATATCAGCTCATTCAAGACTATTGGTACATCAGTACATTCAAAACTTAGAATGCATTCTGAATAGTCTTTAATTTTGGACATTTTATGGAACTTTTAGGATTATTTGGGATTTATTTCGCAATGCTTTAAGTTCCTTATAAATTTTCACTTTACAAAACTTGTTGGTTTTGCTTCTTTCTGTTGTACCATAGGTTTGTAACAATAGTCAAATCAATATCATTTGAATAAGACGTACAGAAACTCATCCGAGTAAATGAAACTGTATATACTTCTAGAGCTGTTTGTTTCTTTTCAAGAACTCCAACTTGTAAAAGGGGAACCTCACCTTAAGTACTCCCTTTCCGGTTCTACTGAATCAGTACAATGCGAAAAGCGTAAAGCATTGGCTTCTTTTCTCCTCAAAGTCAGTTTTGTTTCTATTGATTTCTTGTTTCGATTAATCGATTTTCACTCCTAACGCAATTTTCTTTATTCACAGTTCTGTGTTCGGATCGGTTTCGAATGACTATGTCTGCGTTTATATCAATGTTAACACTAACACTGCTACTTTATGCTGGTGTCATTTTGCTTACTTCACTTTTAACAGTTTTTATATGTCAGTGTTTACTGTATAAATCCTACCGCTTAAAGGGAGTCGCATTATATCTATATCAGATTGGAATGTACCTATGGTACCGTTTGCTTCAAAACCAATTAAATCAATATTTAGCCACCTTATTCTTCTTTCTATTTCAATAATGTTACCTCGCACCATACCTAAACAAGTAATGATCGCTTTATAGCCAACATACTCCTTTTAATCTGTGTTAGGTCTTGCAGCCTCAGCGAATAATTTATTGCATAATATGGTGAATGTTAAGACGTTCATTTTTTTAAATTTATCACTCAAATCTGAAACAGATTGGGAATGGGTTGCCTTAATGAATGTAATGATTTTTTTATTCTCTTTCATTTCGTTGGTTATCTAGGTCAAAAAGCATTATTTTCCTGCAGCTCTGACAAGATATAATTTCTTAGAAAAGATTGTGTCATTAAGGACAATATTTTGTGTCTTAAAATAATTTAATAGCATTCTAATCTATCGATAACACTGTTTAATGTCGTTATTCCAGTCTCTTTGCAACATATCTAACTTAGAGTACAATGTGCCATAGTTCTCTTGAATGAGTCTTGAGTGTCTAAAATCATTGTTTTACTCTTGTCAATCTGTTTTGTTGCTTTGCTATTCTGCTAGCCATTTAATTACTATTATGTTTAGAAGCAGTTAACTTATCGTGTTATTACTGACATCTATGTCACTGTTAATCGTTTGACCTAGTGATTTTTTAAAATCTATTTTGTCTTAAGGTTTATTAGCTCCTCAAAATGACAGTTTTTAAACCTTGCGTTACTTTACGCGGAAAACCAAAAATGACAATTTTTGAACCTTGCATTACTTTACGCGGAAAACCCCGCATGCATTGAAAGCTCTTACTTCGCCATTGTCATCTCTTATGCTGATACACAATCGGTTAACCGTACACTAATGAAATTGATTTTAATTGACAGAAACGCTGTAAGACACAAAGTCTCCGTGACATAGTGTTACTGGTAAAGACTTAGCAAACACAAATAATAGCTATTATAGTAATTACTGTGTTATTGATTTGGCCAAGGAAATTACAAAAATTGAAGTTTCATTGAAACATAAACTGCGTTTGAATCAGTAGATTCCTGTACAGTTCTTTTGCTAAGGAATACTAACAACGTAGATTTACATATGGTTATATTTGTTATGTGATTGTTACTCAGAGTAATTTTAACTTTTTTGTTGTGTTTTAAGCATTCAATATTACAACGTTCATCATTGTCAATATATCCAGGAAACCTATCTTTGACTTTTTCATGTGCTTAAAAAGGTTATAATCACCATTTGAAATTAAAACATTCTCATTTAATTCTTGCAATTGATGAAGTAATAAAGACTGTTTATTGCCTCCAACTTTTCAAAGCATATGTATTTCTTTTTCACGCCTTCAGAGTGTTGGGTCCGATTGACAATATCTTGTTCGTTTATGACAGACCAGTTGTAAACTTCAAAATCATCATTAAAGCATGATATAGGCAACAATTAGGATGCATCTTAAAGTGGCGTGTAACACAACGTTGATGATTTTGATTTTGTTCAGCATGTTGCTATTTATCTAGCGCAAACGTCTGTCAAATGGATTAACAGACCTAAAGTACTGATTGAAAACACGAGTTTTATCAATTTTGCCAGTAAAAATCTATATGCTAGCTCTCCATTCAATTTACAACTGACTACCTGTAAAATATTCCCAATATACAGCGCATTATATGTTTCATCATTAAGAGACACCATTAACTCAGACACGATACCAGATAATAGAAGTTTAATCAATTGACCTCTGTGAGAGATGGTTGGAAGTTCCAAAGTCTAATTATGTAGTGGTGACGACTTTCATATTGATCCCGTCCTACCTTGTGAATCTTTTGATTTGTATGGTCCTGATAGAGAGAGAGAAAAGGTTTACACTGGTCTAACACAAGATGCATGCTGGTCAGTTAAAACATATACATAACTATGAGATTTGTTGTCCAGTAGAAATAGAAGATCACCGAAAAAAGAAATGACTCATTCAAGATGGCCAGCATCATCACTGATTAGACTCAGGACTTCATTGCTTAACCCTTTGTATGTGTACAACAGCACTTAATAGTAAACAGCAAATTATGTAATGACAACTATTTTAAATAATGCACTTTAGGCATAAATGCATGAACAATAGCGATGCTATTAACATTTTATATAACAATCATCTTTTGAAAATCTTTTCCCCCGTGCCTTCTGTATATTTGTTCAGTCGTCCAGTTCATAGTGCAAGTTTTCAGTCGACAGAATTTAGCTATGAATGATTTTATTGCGTAAATTACAACTTACAAAAACGATTTGGAGATGTTTGCCGCACTGGCACTGAGAAATATTTCATACGTCATTTTCGTCTTGTACGTTTTCCAACTCTATTTCAGTGAGGTTTCTACTTATTGTAGCTTTGATTGTTCCACGTGATGTACTGTTTAATTTGAAGCAATGCTTCGGGATACATACATCGAATTTTGTCATGAATAGGTCACAAAGCGATACTTGAGATGAATCTCATTTCCCTGTTCCAAATGTGACTTGTCCATGCTCTTAGCTTGTTAAATGAACAATTGCAAAATGTGGTGATAACTTTTAACAGAAAGAATTCGTTGATCCTGGATATGAATTTGATGAACCCTGGACAGTAGTTCAGCAACTTTTGAACATCCTGGATATGATGATTTCTGGATGATACATCCACTACTAGTTCCTACAAAGACCATATGAGCAAATACGTAAGCGGTAAGCAGATAAATTGTAGGACATGGACAGATACGGTGGTACAGTTGACTTAAGGATCATTCAAGATCATAAGATACGACTTTATGCAGCTAGTTCAATAACGGGGGAACTTAAAGGAAATAACATTATGAGAGGATTCAGTATTGAGGATTGTAATAGACTTACGGACAAAGAGGAAATAACAGATCCAAAAGAAATTGCAATGTCCGAGACACAACCTAATTATCCGCCTGAGCCATCA
The DNA here is from genome assembly GCA_016617855.1 of Megalonaias nervosa. Taxonomy (NCBI): domain Eukaryota; kingdom Metazoa; phylum Mollusca; class Bivalvia; order Unionida; family Unionidae; genus Megalonaias; species Megalonaias nervosa. The sequence continues at coordinate 32,406 of JAECUM010024057.1, forward strand.
GCTACCATCGCACAATCAATACAATTCCCAGAGGAAACAGAGGTGAAAGGATTTCGACAAACAAATCAGAGGCTTAAAATTCAATAGTTTTTATTATACAGTTGATAACTGAAGTTGGTGATTTATATGATACTATTCTAAGAATATAACATTTATCATGTATCGAAAATTTGGAAATATTTTAAAGTTCAAAATGGGAAAAACTTAATAAATTGTAAGTCGTAAAATCCATGTCGGCAAAAGACTATAACTATTGCTCAAATACAATGGCTTAATACTTGATGCTACTGTTGAAAATAGCAAAAGCTGCACTGCAGATTTAGTCAGACATACTGCTATCTGAACAGATTAGGGTACGTGTCTTATCATTAGCTGGTTTGTTACTCACAAAGGTCAAATACGTAATCAAAACAACTAGAAGAGTTAAATGTTCAAAAAGAGAACCATATCACTCCCACAACCATCAAAAGAAAATATTTATTGTTAATTTTGTGGTTGATGTCATATTTGTTTGTTTGTTTTTTGTTCTAAATTGATGTGTGCCTTTTGTATGTACGAGAATCTTTAAGAAGTAGGAAATGTACTAGGAACAACTGGTCGCCGTAGGCGTGGTATTTCAAAATTACCATCATTACATCTGTTCCTATCGACATATTTATTATTCATTTTATCTTGATTTTGCTCAAAAATTGTATGCTGTACTGTCTCTAATTATTTATCAGCTTTGAAAAAACTGTCGTGGTTGCATCGGTATCGATGGTAGGTTGAACCCCAATTGAAACATGTCACTAGGTTGATGCAAATTGTTATGCCAGCTAACATACTACCATTTTCAGAATCTTGTCACTAAGTAACAAACACATAATAAGTTCACCACCGACAAACATAATCGGATTTGACTTTTGAATATGTTATGTGTTATTGAATAATTACCTTTAATGTATGTATCTGTGTCGTAACTTTGCTGTCCATAAATTAATTGCTCTAGCAATTTCTAGCACTCCATCCGAGTACTCGATGTTCTGTTTGGAACTTGTGCACGCAAGATGCAGATGGCATATGATCTAATGCTATGCTTCAGTCTATAATTTATATGTCTGTCTTTACGGTTTTGCAGATTTATGTATGTCCATGCAGTTTGTACTTCTTTGTCTTCCATGTAATTTATTACTGGTACCTGGTAACGTTCAACAGTACTCGACAGGACCTGACCAATAGTTATATTTACATTTGATGCAGGTTCCTTCAAAACCTCATCGTAGTTTTATGTTGTTCTGTTAATGCTGCGTTTCAAGTTTTAAATTGTTATAGATAAAATTAAACTTTCTCAAATCTATCCTGTTGCTATTCGATTTCCATGCAACATCGTCGATTAGAGGAATTGTCCTGTCAAACAGAAACTTTCGCACCTGGAAATTAAAGTCAAATATGTATATTGATTTCTGTACCTTTTGTATATATTTGTATATGAAATGCATGTATGAAATACAACAAAAAAATCGAATAGTTTTGTTCAGCTTGCTACCAGGACTGGTAGTGCATATCCTATTGATCAGGTTGCTACCAGGGCTAGGACTGCATATGACATCGATCAGTTTGCTACCAGGGCTGGTATTGCATATCCCGTTCATCAGGTTGCTACCAGAGCTGGTATTGCATATCCCATTGATCAGGTTGCTACTAGATCTGGTATTGCATATCATATTGATCAAGTTGCTACCAGGGCTGGTATTGCATATCCCATTGATCAGGTTGCTACCAGGGCTAGTATTGCATATCATATTGATCAAGTTGCAGTTGGTACCAGAGCTGATATTGCATATTTCATTGATCATTTATCAGGTTGCTACCAAAGCTGATATTGCATATCCCATTGATCAGGTTGCTACCAGTGCTGGTATTGCATATCCCGTTGATCAGGTTGCTATTAGGGCTGGTATTGCATACCATATTGATCAAGTTGCTACCAGGGCTGTTATTGCATTTCCCATCGATCAGGTTGCTACTAGGGCTGGTATTGCATATCCCATTGATTAGGTTGCTACTAGGGTTGGTATTGCATATCATATTGATCAAGTTGCTACCAGGGCTGGTATTGCATATCCCATTTATCATGAATATTGATTTCTATCAAAATATCCTTGACCAAACTTTAATCCGATCCAAATGTCTAAGTAAATGTACATTGTTTCTCAATATAGATAGTGTTGCTTGTATGTTTAAACCAGTTCAATGCACATATCACTTCTGTTTAGTTTATCACGGTGTAGCTTTGTTGGATCATTTATGTTAATTGAGTTCTGGTGTGATTTTGAACAACCACGACTGTAGCATTCTATTTATCCATTTAATATAATCGTGAGATGTTAATATCACGTTATGGTAGTTTTTAGTTAGTAATGTGTAGGAGATACATAGGCCATATACCTAGAAAAATATACAGTAGTTGGGGACTTAGTGACATGATGCTGTGATTTAATTCTATGTATACTACAACTCACATAGCTCATGTACGCGCTGCGTCATTTTTTGCAGCCACATGTAAGTTTAGAAAATTTGATTACACATACCTTTAAATGGCGCTTGTTCACTTTATTTTGCGCCTTGTCCATCAAAATTCCATTGAAGATTATTTTATTAATTCCTCGAAAAATACTTAACGGCAAATCAATTGATAACGTACTCCGACATTTTTAGGCACAGGGAAGCAAGCGGGGTGATACGGTTTAAACCAGTTTTGTCGCGCACTATGATGTAAGAGGTTGTACTACAAGCATAAAGAGAGACACGACAATGTCGTCATTTATAAACAAAGCCCGGGAAAACACCTGCAGGAAAAAGAAAGGCACAAAAGTCCAATAAGTTGGACGCAATTATGTAACTTCGTATATATCTTCTGTATGGTATATCATGTCTTTTATTTTAATTCTTACATAATACTTATTTTTCTCATACAAATATGTTCCTTCATACACATAAAAGACAGTAGAAACACGACTGTCAGTTCAGATTTATATTAGTTCAATTTTACATCATTCTACATTATCATTTTGAAGAAATGTCGTATGTAAAAGTTAAGAAACAAACTTATTGTATACTACTCCTCTATTCCATTCATAGTTGAACATCCATACAAGAGATGAATGAAATTGAGTGTAGCTTCTTGTTCACGTATCTTACCTTGATTTCCTCTGCACTAGTAATAGTTCGTTCCAATATCAAATTTCTTGACCCAGGCTAATCCAAACTGCCATTTTAAAATGTCCATAGCGATAGATAATTTTTTTCTGGAAATTTTGTTATGGCAATTAATGTGCAGATCACTCAACAATCGCGACTGAATAAATTTTGTTATAACTCTATTACGATTAAATTTTAAATCGAAAAATAGTTTGTAAATTTATATCAGTAAATGCGCTTACACGACCCGTGTGACTTTTACCGTGGTAGAAAGGGAAGCTGTCCAGTAGTGTGGAGTCTATGAGCGTGTTTAATGCAGTAGTACGGAAAGGGATCCAGCAATGATTATGTTTTGTGTTGTTTCATTCGGTAGTAAGAAAAAAGTCCCACAGTGAGTCAGAAATATATGAGAGCTGGATTTGAATTAATCAGTGAGTAATCTTGTCTTATGTGCTCTGTGTGGGCAATAGCATTTAACTATTTTAATGTAACTAATGGTTTCTTACTCTCATACATAACTACTGAAAATCAATGCAAACTGTCATGAGAAACCTTCTGAAAATATAACAATCTTTAGCAATCTTTAAACATGAAAATGACATCAAATTAACAATATTTAATAACATGTACCAAACTTTTAAAACGACCTGCTATGTAGATTTTCTTACTTTAAAACTCTCCGTTGAAATTTTTTTAAAAAGCTCGCATACTCTGAGAAGAGTCGGAGGAAGAAACAATACCACCAAGCACCAAGAAATAAAAAATACTTTCCTTACTGTTCACATGCTGTTGAATCAGTAACATAATTCTTACTTGATTACCAAAAGTATAACAGATATGTAATTTTTACTTTTTATAAGCTCTAAGGAACAGCGTTTGTGTCTATGAAACGTTGAATATAGGAACTAATCAACGGTGCACAAATTATCACGCTAAGCGAAGCGTAGTTTGAAATATTGAGTTGATTCTCATATAAGTGGCCTAAGTGGTTTAAGCGTCCGCTTCGGATGCGGGAGGTCGCGGGTTCGAAACCCGGCCGAGTCACACTAAAGACTTATAAAAATGATACTAACAGCTGCCTCTCTAGGCGCTCAGCATTAAGAGGTTAGGACTGGTCGGCCTGGTGTCAGGATAATATGACTATGTGGGACATGGTGCTACATGTCTGCGGCATGATGCCCCAGTGCTAGACATCACTATAAACTGCCACCGTGCAGGCACCTTAGCGATATGACTGAAATATTGTTAAAGGTATCCAAATCACACACACACACACACACACACACACACACACACACACACACGCGCGCGCGCACTCATTCAGGTTGCAGTAGAAATTGGAATATTGTTTTCTCTTGTGTTAGGATATCTAACATTACAAGTATATTTATATGTAAATTTTAATCAACCGTACGAGCACTTTTGAATAGGTGTCAACTAGCAATAAGCAAAAGAGGGAAAAAAACCTAAACCTTTACATATCTGATTACGTTACTGGTAACGGAGCGAATCACAATAAAGTTGATATGAATGCTTCAAAAACCGGTATTGTTCCCAAGCTGTTATTGATTTATTAGTAACACATTTAATCGAAGCTGAAGGCACGGTTAATCACGCAACCAAAATTAGATATATTTGTTTAATATTTTGGCTATATATAATGAATTATTGGCATAATAATGAAAAAGCCATACATAAGGTCTAGTCACGCAGTTAACATCTGTGGATGATATTGAATCAGCTGATACGTTTATTTTTGTTACTGACTTAGCAGTTTTAAATTACATATAGTGATTTATGCAATATATACATGTTTCTGCCACAAGCCTGTATTTTAACCTGAAGATCGGAACTGAACATGTGGCTAGAAATCGTGGATGGATTATTTAAGTATATTCCGTTTAGAGAAAGGAAAAAATCATTCCTGACCCAAAATTTCAATGTATACAAGGAATAAACCCGTGTTGTAGTTTTCTAAAATACAAAGGAATTAGATGTTACACACATTATGCTCATTATACAAAATGCTGTTTTGATGCAAGTTGCACTATATAATCACGTGAACATTCATACGAATATGAGGTGAAAGCTGCATGTTCCATGTCATTTTGTTTATTAAATTCGCCATCACTGTAGGGTGGTAATTCTCTAAAACGTTCATTTTGAACACTAGTATAGGCGATTCTAAACTGAACGAAACGGTAACCACCCCAAATCGGTTATATATATATATATATATATATATATATATATATATATATATATATATATATATATATATATATATGCAAATTAATTCCTACACAATTTTACTGAGTCATTAAGGTGCGTACATAGAATCACGTGAGTACAGCTGATACGAACAGTACAACCTGAAGATAATGAGCTAAAGCATTTATGTTTCAGTGGCGTCTGCTCCTAACGTAGTTTTTCTTCATAAATATAGAAACTCGCTAGCATGATGGTTGGCCGTCAGTCGTTCATTGTTTCATAACTTTGGAGGTAATATAATTTATGGATGTAATTGATTACTATGTGAGATCGTGCTGAAAACAGTCCTCACATATCAGCGTTAAGGGTCCGGTAAATATACCGATAAATAATGTTATGGTAATATCGTTCGAGAAGTATTATGAAGTTATTTATATTGCGAGTGCCTGTCATTTACATACTTCAACTAAATTTTGACTCCCCTAATTCGATGTGTTGATTTATTGAATCTACATGCACCAAAAATGTACATAAATGAAATATGAAAATGATATTTGAATACAACATTATATAGTATCTGCAAATATCTCAGAATATCAGTTTCGTCAACTACAGTCGTAGGATACCGGCAAGAAGGCCATGAAAACTTACAGGGAATATTATGTTCTCTCTCTCTCTCTCTCTCTCTCTCTCTCTCTCTCTCTCTCTCATAAGACTTCAAATGGAGGGTTAATTAACAGTGTCGAATGCCATTCTGCAAATACCAGTACTGCGTCATCCGCCTGGCATTCTTGTAGAACCCAGACTGATACTCGAGAATGAATATTATCAGACATATTCCCCAAGGTTCTCATTTACATAATGTCATTTTAAAAGCAGTATTAATGCAAGTCGTACATAATAAAACGTATCTAACCAATGTAAAGGGCTTTATGTCGCAGACACTGCATTATGATATTGTCTTTATTTAGGACCACGTGTACACTCGTAACTGGTCGTCTGTAAAGTAACACTTTTGATGACTAAGAGATAAATCACGCGTATGTAGCACACTAACTGCAGGGGGAATGAAACGATTTCTGTAGTGGAGCGGCTCTTTCGGAGACAGTTGATTATGTCAGATTAGATGTGTAGACAGCTATCAATATGTAAATTCATAATTTACGAAACAATAACCTCAGTACATACGTCAGAATTCTGATTTTGGATGGTCAAAACATCTTATCCCGTATCCTATGTTAGGAAACACTGATATAATGTACGTAGAGAGAACATTCGGAGGATGAAGTTTGTAATGATATAATGTGACACATGTCCACAAAAACAAAACAAAAAAGCGCTATTTAATGATTGTAAATACATGTACCGTCAAAATGAAAGTAGCTGCAAGGGCAAATATTGAGCCATTTACATACTCGAATGCATAAATAATGACTTCTGATTGGTTAATACCTGGATGACGTCGATGAAAACTTACGACACCGTAGACGCGCTTTGTAACACACTTACGAATGTGGATATGGCTCTTCTGATGATATCCAGTTGCTGATTTAACATGCTTTAATCATTTCTCACAAGAGTCCATGCCTGGAAATATTTCTTTAACTTGCGAAATAGAATAAAACAACGAAAAAATATATAGTACTGTAACAGTTTTTTCCTATTTAAGGTGAGAGAATCCTGACGAGAGGAAGGATGAGTGGCTAGACGTCTCTTCTCCGAAAATTGACACAGTTAAATGTGATTCAAACTTTGTAAAATTTAGCTTTTTCACTCTGCGTTGAAAGATATGGCTTTAAAGGCACAGTAAAATTACACTTGTGCATCCTGTATCTAGTTAATTATAGGTTGTCCTTAATTAAAGTGGAAGTATGTGGTTTACTAATGTGCTTCGAATGAAACTGGGTCGTCCTTAATTAAAGCGGAAGCCCGGGGTTTACTAAAGTGGTTCAAGTAAACCTCGAGTGCAGGTATAGTATGTATAGAGCATGTATATGATAAAACAAATTAAACTTTAATAGTTAAAAAGACTATACCTTGGCATATAATAGTGCTAATTCTGCAGCTTCACATGAAAGATATTTTTGAATTAAAAATACAAAACTAACTGACACTGCATCAGTTCAAAATTTCCATTGAGGGCATACGAGCCGTAATGTCATCGTATCACTTCAACCTGTCCACTGCAACAGTCTGCTATATGAACTTGTTGCAATTAAAATTAATTAGAGATACATCACCCCATTATATTCATGGCGATCTTATGTAAGTTTGAGCGATAAAAATATAGAGGATATTTTTTGTTCTTACTTTATAACAGATATATTTCATCGTGTGGTTACCCCCCCCCCCCCGATACTTTGAGGAACGGAGAAATATTTTCGATATTTATTTATTATATACAGCACCGGCCTTAGCAAACGCGGGGCCCGATTTAGATCATTTTGGCGGGGGCCTCCTATATTTACGCGCTGGGTTCCCTGTGAGCACAGCATTTGGATATAAACTTTTTTAACAATTTCTATGTGATATTGAACTTAAACTTACTTTCTTTCTATAGATATATCTTTTAAACTTTCTAACGCGCCAGGCCTCTGTGAATGCGGGGCCTGATTGGGCCAAATCTGTCCAATCGGTCTAATGCCAGCCCTGATTATGTACCTAACTTGCTATGTACCTAACTTGCTATGTACCTAACTTGCTATGTACCTAACTTGCTCTTGAATCTAGACTTTGAAGATTGAATTCACACTTTTGTACACCATCCGAACCCATTTTCGTAAGTTCGTATCAGTTTTAATTAAGTTGATTCACTAATAATAGAAGTATTAAAAACAAACTAAAACATATCAGAACCTAATTGTGTTGAAACAAATGACATTTTGTAAACTATTTTACGCTTTCTGACCTCGAAAGAAAGTCCAATTGAGTGATATTTTCACATTGTTGTCAAATTTGTTACATGGACGTAGCTTCGTTAAAAACAGTGGTGAATTAAATAACTTCCGAAAAAGTATTTGGATGTCCGAAAGGTAATGCAGTTTCTATTTATTGCTCACACTCACAAAGTGATCCTTATTTCTGCTTCAAGTAGATCTTCTTGGGGTACACACAATACATGATCCTGGCATGGTGGTAAATCTTTTATTTTTAAGTTTGAAAAAAACAACAAAACAAGGATATATTCTTCACATTTTAAAATATAGAATGTAAAAGAAAATATGAAGACTATTTCATGAGTAATTTTCTGTATTTCACACTTTAAGTATATAATAAACCACAGTATTTTATCTCTAGTTAATGAAAACTGTGAGGAGTAAATGTGCACACTGCGGTCATCGGCACTGTTGACAGTGTTGAAGCTCTTCACAATGAAAAACAGCAAAGGGTGATAACTGCTGCACGTAAAGAGTACAAGATTTTATTTACGATATCTAACTTAGTTACGTTTTCATACCTTTGCAGAAAGTAAATTCATAATTTAGGAATCTGTGAGGGGCCGTTATGAAGGCATCCTGATACTACTCACGGGTACAAGATAATGGCAGCCCTAAAGAAAACAATATCAATCAAGCATTGCTGAGTGGAAAGCTGGGGAGAAATATGGTTGTAATTGTAGAATGAAGAATTATAATCACAAGAGACTATAAAATGTCAGTGGAACCAATATTAATACCTGCTGCTAAAATATAAAGGTTTTTGATGTGAACAAATGGGATTAAAAGGCGGAGGGGGTTAATTTACATTCATGATTGAATTAAAATTCAATTTTGTGCCAATCATTAATTTGTATGAAATGAAGATTTGTATTTCCTATGTTATATTAATGTGTTAATTCCATATGATATGTATCTAAGGTTTTGAGAATGCCTGAATTGGTTTAAATTATATCTATAACACGCAGGTTATCTGTCGTTCTTTTAAACCAAAGTTGTTAATTTCAGTGTATGTCTTTGGTAAGAGAATACAATCGTGGTTTACCGTTTATACCTTCGTTCTTGCACCTATGTCAGCAATTTGGACAGATATTCATCTTTCCCTCTCACACGTTAGGGTGTTCTCTATTTAATCCTAGGGTTCTTCCTTTGTTTTAGAAGCGGGAAGAAGTAAAGCATTATTTACAAATTATAAAATATCGCCCTCTTCACAGTATGCATGCATAAACAGAATCTAAACTTTTCATTAATTGTCATGTTAAATATTCGACTCTGGTTTGTTACCCCATTTTAGTCTTCGTTTTGTACGTCTTCTTGGGGATACCTAAATTTATTCGGTATTATGTGGTCTTGATTTGTGCTGATAGACCGTAAAACCTTTAACCTAGATGCATACCATTACTACAAAACCGCCATAAATGTATTATTGATCTGTTATACCCGTGGGCAATCCCTTAGGATAAAATTTGATGCCATCAGCACTTAAAATAACAGAGTTCTAGACTGCTAATTAACAATTCAAATAGAAAGAAACCAACATCACATAGACTAATGATTGCAACACTATTCACTGTCTAAATTAGCGCGCGCTGTTGGTGCATGTGGGCTGGGTTTCTAAACAAAAAGACTGATAGCTCGAATTCCTGTAAAATATTTTACGCATATAATTGAGCTGATCATAGCACCTAAACAAGGCAACATCAAAGTCAGACAGAATAAAACACCTGCGTGTTTCAAAAGCGCCAATAATTTCAGGACATGCAAAAAACACTCATAAAGCTGAAGTGTGATAAAGCATGGCATTCAATGGCGTGTAGGCACAACGGAAATTGCATGTAAAAGCAACATTACTGTTAAAGGATAATTAATCGTCGTGCATGTAAAAAAACGGAGCTTATGAAAAAGATCTGTCAGTGGAAATGAGGTCCCCATAGATAGGAGGTAATAGGTTTCTTTCGAGTGAACTGTCGAAAGGGACAGGGATATTGAATTTTAATGGCCGATGCCCACACTTATGGCAAATACACAGATTTAGATTTATTACTAGTAAAATATATGAAATTTAGTTCAATCAAACAATAGGAAGTGACGATTTCTATCATTAATCAGTTAATTCAAAATTTGGTTATAACAAAACGAACGAAGTCTCTGTTAATACGAATACAAGGTAGTAAAATTGTATTGGCATGAGTAAGCGAAATCTAAACAGAATCGTCATACAAAGGCGTAGAGATTCTTTAAGAGAAATGTAAACGAAAACTAATCTTTCGTAGGTAACAATCAAGACCTCTATGTGATTTTCAACGTCACTAAATTCTAGTTAAAAAAGTAATAATTCGAGTATTCATCGTTCGGATTCTGTAAGAGAAACGCAAAGAATAATTGCATCCTTCACGACATAGACTTTTTAAGTGGATTGTTTGTTCTCAAAGTTTTCAAATGGTCAGACATTATCAACTACTCGTAACTAAGAAGACTTTATATGCTATGTCTTCTACTTAAAATGTACACAGAATTCCAGGAGATGCAGACGTAGAAGATTACAGCAAAAGGTTTTTAAAAAAGTATTGTCTCAAGAATAGACTTCTTTGCGGCATCTATTGTTCCAGTTAGTGACCGATCTGGTTCCAGATCATTTACGTATAAACACCTTTTGGCAATATATGACTATTTGATCTAAAAGAAACAAATTCAAGTTAATTGCCAGTTCAGAAGAGCACATTTATACTACAACTTTACAACCTTGAGAACACATTTACAGAGAGTTTGTCAAGACATACGTGTAAGACAAACTCAAAACGATTTCGAAATCCTTGAACCATTGGCATTTTCAGTGTAAGAAGATGGACTCTTGGGAAAGAAAATCGCATGATCAAACACTACCTAGATGTATAACGTAACATGCCACGACCTTTTTCCTCAGTGTTGGGATGGAGACCATGAATTTTGTAGAGACTAGAAGAAGAATTTCATAGCGTGTGCATCAGTTTAGTAGAACAAATATAGATTGAAACTATTGTACCCTGATATATTTATTTGCAGCTTTGGCAATTTTAAATTGTGCCTCGTTGTTGTATGGAGTCATTTATGCCTTATGTGTTTCAGTATTAAGTCCTGGACTCTAAATGCTTTTCTGTCGTTACACTTTTTAGAGAAATAAAAACGTTTAAAATCTGTCGTTGATGGTTATCTTAGAATTCTTAACACCAAAGTCATGGGTGCATCCTCCTCCTCCTCCTTTGCTCTCAAAATGATTGACGAAAAGTTAGATCGTCAGAGTTAGAGGGTCTTGTATCATCGCCATCCATTTAATATGTTGATTGCTAAACCAAGTGGTTCAAACTAACGTGAATTTGTCAAACGTTTGATCGAACGCAGTTAAGCTTGTTTGATCGTTCACCACAACGCATCGCGTTGTGTTACGAACAGTGTCAATCACGATCACATTACTTGAAAAATTGGGACTCCATTTCGTGTGCAGAAGGCATTCCTCGCGAAGACGATGGAACTTTAGTCAAACCCATCTTGTTATCTTCCATGGCACGTTAGGAGAAGAAGAAGAAATTAAATTTGGGTTTACACGAAAAGGATATCATCACAATGTCAGTATTATTTATGTTACTCAAAATACTAAGTAAAGCACATCGTACCATCAGTCTCAATGCCCTTTATGTGGCATTGGTTTAAAAGTCCTAGAAATAAATCTCAGGTCTAGCCAAATAGTTAGGAGCACACTTGGTTGAATTATGGGTACGACGATGCCATTCAAACACTTTATTCGTATTTACTCATCGATTTAAAACCGACCGTTCCCGATTATTTGAGACTTAGTACCAATTTATTTCACCAGTGGCGCCATGGAGGTCCTGTAATTTACGCGTCGCCTCTAATTTACATCTGAAGAAGAATTAAAAAACCCTAGAAAAACATCATGCACCTCTTTCCTTTCGAACAAGATTCAACAAGGCCTCGTTTGAGTCTGACCCTCCTGCCAAATGGATCCGTGCACTGTATGATATCAGTAGCGAATAAACTGCACAAGCCCGCGCACATTTGTTAAAAGCCAGTCTCAAACAAGAATTACAATATTGTATTTTGACAGACCGTCAATTACTTCAAGGGATCATTCACATACCCTACCAAACCAAGTGCTTTCTGAAAAAATCAACTACACGACTGGGAGATCCAAGAATTGATACTTAAATCAAAATAGAAACCGTTATGAAACCTGATGAAACTGGCTCTTTATGAGATGTCATCATTAGTTCCATTTTAAAATTAGGTCCTAATGCCGATGCTAAAACAAAGATAAAAGCAAACTTTCTTCCACATGATGGCATCAGACCCAAAAGAATAAATAGTGGTACCGCAAGTTCGCACAAGATAAAGAAAATCCGCAAGAAGATACGTTCTAAGAAATAAAAAATAAAGGTAATGCTGCTAGGACACGTACGTACTCCAGAAAAGCATGTCGCTCGGTGACGGTGCCTCCTCAAGCCACTTCTAATTCTTCTTCGTTGTTCAGGATGATGCCTGCCAAACCTGATTTAACACCCATGTTTCCTAATATGATGAAAATATATGGACAACAATTTGCAAACGAACTTCTCCTTCTCAGGAGACGTCACCTTTTTCTTTTCAACTGCTGCTGCAGCTAAAAAAAAGTGGCTTCACCTAAGTTAAATTACAAGATATAACCGCGGTCTAACAACGTTTACTAGGTTTATCGAAGCAAAAAATATCACAATTTAGTTCGTTAAAAACACCTCATCGTCGAGCGCTACCCATAATAAAGTTGATACGACGTGCAGACAATCAGTGGCGACACATTCCAGTATAAAAAGAAGTGTGAGATATTATTCACTTCAGTGTTATTGTTTGCTTCAGAAATGAACTATGTCACCAAGAAGACGTTCACATCACCATTGACGTCACAATACAGATGTTTCTTCCTACACCCCACCCCCCCAAGAACCCAAGAAATGGACTATCTCCTCGTTGAGTGAAACATTGGGATGTTTTGTCAGTACTGTCTTAATAAAATATCCCAGTGGGAAAACAATCTTTATAACAGAACCTCAACAAATCATCTATAACGTGTCTGAATATTTTGAAAGTAACGTACATTTTGTCCAAGATAGAGAAACAACGATTATTAAAGCTTCAAAATGGTCTTCGCCAAATATTGAAATAGAAAATACCCATCAGACAAAAGAAACAAACTGCTGGTCCAGAGAGGATATTTAATCATGATAATCAGACCATTGGTAAAAGTGGCTGTTCCTTAGTTAGGACCGATTAATGGACATCGTTTAGGAGGAGTCGTGAGATAAGGAGGAAGAAAAAGAAGATAAAAAGTACACCATGTTCTGGAAAGACATCACACTTGTAACTTTGGATCTTATGGAAGGATGAAAACTCACCTTATTTTCATACAAACGATGGATGAAACTCCATGGTTGGTAACGTAAACGGATATGTTCGAATCCTAACGTCATCGATATGTTATAGATATAGCAATAATTACAATAGTTCATAGATAGAAGCAATTTGTCAGAAACAGAAAAGGTCTTCAACTCTTTCACCGAAATGTTTTAGACGAAACAGCTAAACCTGAGAGATTTCTAGATGATCGTGACAAAAGAGGTCAAGGTCACCATGACAGACACAGTTACAATGATGGAAGAAGAAAAACGAAGTGTTTCAAACTCTGCCTGATCTAATTAATTACTAGTAAGATTGCAGCTCCATGTTGACTACTCCCAAACGAGAAATAATAATAAACCAATGATGTCGACACCTTCAGCAGAAGTAACAAAGAAGGGAATACAAAAGTGAGAGAAAAATTAAATAAAAACCACCATTCCACAACCGGCTTCTACTTCTGTTAGTCGTTGGACAAATAAAGCCTCATCCACGCCAATACAACATGAATCTAAGAGCAGTATCGAACAGTTCATAACTTAATGAAGACCAGAAAACCAAACAGACAATCCTAATCATGGAGACGAGACACTTTAGCTAGCTTTTACTACAGTTTTGTACATGCTGCTGGTTACGGAGGAGTTAGAAAATTGTAACATGCTGCTAAAACTAAACTTCATAGTGTTCGTTTTCCAGATGTGCGACACTGTTACAAGAACAATCGACTTACATGTTAAACAAACCCATTCAACGATAATTTTCAAGAAGTCGGACCAAAGTGTCTGGCATCGATCATCAGACTTAGCTGATGCCTCTCATTTGGCAGCGTATAATCGTAGTTAAAAATATTTGTTTTCAGTCATCGACGTGTTTTTGTTTTTTAAAGTGAACTTCGGAAGTTCCCTGGACTTCGAAACCATGTTCATAGTTAGCAAGAGCTTTAAAACTGGTTATAAGTGGTAGGTACCATCTATGTTAGCAAACAGACATAAACACAGAATTTCTGAACCAAGCTTTTCAAAGGAAATGAGAAGAGACTCATTTGGGTTTCACCGTGAAATTCCTGAAATGAATGACAGTGTCATTGAACGTTTCGAATAACTTTGAAATAAGGTTTGTGTCAATAATTTGCACATCAACACACTCTCAAGTACATCTACGTGATGATTACAATCAACCGTACCATCGAAGCATCCCATGTGTAACCGAGGATGTGACAGGCGAAAAAGACTGGAGATTGGGTTCGCATTTGAAAATCCAAAGGCACATTTGACAGAGGTTATTTTTCTAAATGGTCGACCAAATTGTTTTGAGTCACTTTAAAAACCATTCCCTTTTGACATCGAGCGACTCCTCGGAAGCAGACGAATCGAATACAAAAAACGAAATTTTATTTATTTTACCGAGAGCCAGTTCGATGAAAGTGATTAATAAAAAAATACTTTACCTTGTTTCACAGCCAAATTACCTCAAGCTTAATAATTGTATCACGAAACGCATTTGGAACTTCCTTTGGCAGAAAGCATTCATCCTACGCAAGACGCAATATCAACTAAAGTCAAAACACTTTTTTCGTCGATATTCTCATGAGGGAGCGATGTCAAGAAAAGTGAGACAAAAATGATCTTGGATTTACAAATCCAAAAGGACATCACCATTCAGTCCTCACTTCACTACTTATACCATGAGAATTCCTGTTGGTTATATTTTTTAATGCTAAATGTTTGACAGAGCCATTCCTTTCAAAATGGATTATGTCATCGCTACTTACTAGGAAGGTTGAAACACGGATCACATTCGCCGTGAATTTGCACATCCTCATTCTCTTCCTGTGGTATTTTGGCTGCGCCAACATTTGTATAAAATGAGGTCATGGACAAAATATAATATTCTCGAAAGGAAAAGTCCCGGTGAAAATATATCATCGAATACGATTCTCCAGTGAACTGCAACCATTATATCCTGTGTACAAATGAGTCTCTCGACGACGAACCACGTTTTAGGAGACATGTTAAAACTAGCTTATCGTACGGTAGCATTAATCTTAAAGCCGATGGTGTCTAGATGATTGTATTCTTTAAAAGATTCAGCTTTAACGCAGGTAAAGAAATTCTTCAAATTGTCAGCCAACATGAAAACGCCTTCATTAGAGCAGGGGAAATGTGCTAATTCTCACTGGAAAGACATTTTGGGTCGCCAAGACAACCCTATATATTCACTTCACAGTATTCCCAAGGCATTGCTTTAACTAGGCCACAACAAGCACAAGGCTGAGAGAGAAGTTGAAACCCGTTCAGATCTCATAGACACATTCAGAAAAAGAATAAGAATAAAATGAGAACTGATGGATCGTTTGCATCTAGACATATGCTTCAAGATAAGTATTTGTTGAATGAGTGCATCCAGTACTGAAACGGAATTGACGTAATAACATGTTCTATGTGATGGCTTATGCTAACGAGTATAAAACCGTCACTGAAGAAGCCTGCATTTACGCGTGCCGTGTGGAACTCTTGCTTAACATGGGAAACAACACCAGTCAACCTTTAAGCAGAATGACAGTCAAGTTCGATACGACGAGTGGAAGTAAAAGCCACCACCATTGCAACCGGACTCCGATTCAAGATCGAGCATCATATTTTCCAACGACAACAACCCGAACTGGCATTGTCAACAATGCGAATCTCAACTGAGCCATCGACCAAACTCCTTTCGAGTTCCAACATTTCAAAGTGTCCATAATAGAAGTCACTCGAGATGGCCAGTCACTGTGTACCAGATTCTTTGAACCCAACTTTGCCCAGAAAAATTACTCGAGATCTTGTCTGACACTGAGTGAAGCCATAGAAAAGTTATTTACCAAAAACAGCCACAGTATTTCTTATGACATTTATGCAGCATCACATGCTTAATGGTGCTTTGAATTTACTCCAGACCAATGCAGCTACGAAGGGCATTTCCTGCCTTTAAATGGATGATAGTCCTCTTGTATAATAATGTGTTTGTATGTGTTTGTGTGAAAGTTTGTGTAACAACACTTCGTACCATTTTCGTTTCATGGTGGTGGTGGGGTGCTTATATAAATATATTAACATTAATTTTCTCGCACATCTCCATAGTTTTCAACACAGGAAACGGCCTATACAATCATAAAGTTAATATTTCATTTTGCCTTGTCCATATATTTACTTATCCTTACAAACGCTTTTGTCCTTAAAATGCTATCCCATGATAAACCTATATTAGTTTAGCAGAGGATGTCCCCATATTGCCTTAGTATGTAAACGCATGGGAGGCTATATAATTATACGTTCCGCAGGGGACTCATTTAACTCTATAAATGTTTTGAGCTGATTGTTTTGAAACCAGAACATCTAACACAAAAAATATAAATACACATTCTGTGTACATCAATATTTTATTTTCTGTTGATATTGTACATTGGTTAATTTCAGACCGCTACCATATGATATGGAATTGTGGGTATTTCTTAAATCAAGCCAGATGGAATGAATGTCGACATAATTATCACTGACACCGTTATCGCGCACTTTGCTATCTTCTTTTGTTGTTCAAACACGATGTACTTATAATTCTGTATTTACAAGCTCCTGGTCTCAACGTTTCACACATAATTCATTGGGAGTTACCAGCTCCTGGTCTCAACGTTTCACACATAATTCATTGGGAGTTACCAGCTCCTGGTCTCAACGTTTCACACATAATTCATTGGGAGTTACCAGCTCCTG